>JAINUG010000260.1:640000-685000 GCA_029706075.1 Aldrovandia affinis
ACTGGCTAGGCTGATCGGTTATTGAATTTTTTATTTGAAGCTCATCCAATAAACACTGGTTGATTTATTTACTGTTTTCTTTTATTGATTAATTGATAAACCCCCACACACCAGAGGTAACATTTGAGCAACCCATGTCAATAGCCTGTTTTACCTCACCTCTGTATATTGGACTATTTGAGTTTGAGTTGAGCACGTTTTCTTACCAAGCCTTTTGAGCAACTCTGTTTGCCAAAATAACACGAATGAGGGTTATAGGCTTAAGGTTTGTTGTGAAGGCAGCTAATAAGCTATCTAGCTAAGAAGGTTACCTGCAGCTACGTTAAGTTCATCATTGTGAATGCAGCTGAGAATAAGTTAGCTAAGGTTACTTGCAGTTACGTTAAGTTTGTCATAGAAATTTACAAGCTAAACTATAATTTTAGTGGAATGACAGCAGCAAAGTAAAAAAATCTTCAGTGTCAGAGACCAGCAAAATAAAAAAAATCTTCAAAGTGTCATAGAGGCTGGAGTTAGGCTAATTGCTGTGTTTCGTAGTGCTAGTGGGTGTAAGATGCAAACCTCACGAGAGTTGGACAAAATAGGGGAAAATAGGGCTACTATCTAGCCACGACCATGTGACAGCCATACGGTACTCCTTGTGGCTTGAGAGGGTATTACATGGTATCGAGGCACTGAATCAGTGCAAGGCTGGATACACTGTATGAAAGGACAGATAGTCAGACACCACCACCATGCAATCAGTGCCAAGAGGACTCTGATATTTTTACGGTCTGATTTTATTGCTACTGGATTATAAGATGTATTCCTTCTGGTCCTTTCGTACCTGGGCCATTATCAAACCAAATGCTTTCCCTGGGACGCAGCCAGTCAAGCTGCATTTTAAATACTGCCTGCCACTGCTTGAGCACTAGTGTTTTAGCATGGAGGTAGCAAATGCAAAAAGGCTAGCTGGCTAGCTTACAAATCTCAGGGCCAGAGTGAACCTTATACCTGTATTCTACTTTTGACCAATCATCTGCGGTCGTAGCATGGTAAGCAGGTCTTGTCCAATCAGGTGCCAGAACACTGGGTGAACAAAGTGAACTGCCAACTTGCTATAAATGCATCAGCATGTTGTGAAAAAAGTTACTTCCAGAATGATATGGTATATAAAATAATCATTGAATCGTCACTCAGAAATAACAAAATATTACTGTCTTTACAATTTATTCGTTAAATATTTATTCTTGACCCCTGAGAAAAAGTTTGACCTGCTTGAGAAGCCACATGCACCAGAGTTGCATGTCAAAACCATTTCAATTCTGTCAATTCAGGAAATTAATTGAAGGGATTGGGGGAATGAGCTGTCACTTAATGACGCTGACCTGTCAGGTGAGGGCTTGTACCGCACGAAAGGCCCGCCCATTCCAGGACCCCCAAGCCCGGCGACGGAGGTGGAGAAGCTGGCAGAGGGGTTGCGGTAGGGCAGCACTCTGTCGCCCCCGACTGGAGACAAGCTGTAGTGGTTCTCGGGGAAACTGACTGGCCTGTGAAGAGAGAGTGACAGTGAGACGGGGCTGAAAGGACAGAGGAGAAAATGAAGTGGAGACTTATGATAGCAGAGCTGCCCAAGAACAGGGGATTAGCCACTCCGTGTGTGTGTGTGAGTGTGTGTGTGTGTGGGGGCTTAGAAATTCATAATGGAGTTTAAAGCCCTTGATGCCCTTTGTTGTTGTTTAAAAATCTAAGAGCACAAATATTTCAGGAGCAAAAAATATGCACTGCACTAAAAACAGACCTACAGGGAGAGGAAAAGCAGATTAAAACCAGTTGGTGTGCACGGCTCAAAATCTTAATCACAGCTCAAAATCTCAAGTCACAGCTAAAGACTGTGTACCGCTACAACTAGCAGGCTACATTCCAACAGCAGATGAATGTTGCAATCTTGGTCTGGAACATTTTATTATTACTTTTGTAAGCAGATTTTATTTTGTTGTTAATTTCTCCCAAAGTTGGAATGCCCTAACATCCTCCGAGACATCTCCGGATTGTGCACGGACGACCAGTGTGGCTTGAAAGTTCACGTCGCTAAACGCTCACTCATCACGGCCATAATAATCCATGGATACCAAACACGCGAGGAAATGAATGTGCACGTCTTTGAATCAGCGTTGCGTGTGTGACCACGTACGGAAGCATTCCCAGGAAGTGCCCACAAGGCGTGTACCACGTCCGCATGCACCGTCCCTGTTTACAACAACGGCGGTCAGGAGATGCAAACTCTCTTAAGAACCTCTTTAAACTGCAAACCCCCCAAAAAAACAACAGCTAATAAATATATCATTCTCTACCGAGAAAGGGTTATTTATAAAAGTAGTTAATGAACAGAGCAGGTGGTGAATGAGCAATAAACTGCCCAATTAACAGTGTGGAGTTGTATATAAACTATCATTTTTGCCCAAAGCGATGTACTAAACCGTTATGGCAAACACCAAGTGCAAATAACAAGGGTAACCACGAGCAGCAGGACAGAGTAGACAGTAACACTACAGTTATTTCGAGCAAAGCTGGCCACAGCTACACAACCAAGTGAAATAAGATATTAAGTCAAATCCATTTTTGAACCCGCCGCCTACAACTACAGGACCGGCAGAGACAATGATGCCGAACCGCCTCCTTAGAGACGGAACCCGCCTAGCCGTCGACTGTGATTCCGATACACACAGAGAAGCTTTCTGTGCGTGTGGTGAGCTGATGCCGGCTTCCCTCCCCACTTCCGCTGGGGCGGACAGCCAAGCGCCATCCCCGAACAGGACTGCCGGCCAAAGTCGGGCTGGAGCAACTGGAGGCTGAACCCAGGCTGCAGTGGGCAACCTGCACTTAGGACAAGCGCCTTTTCCGCTCGCGCCACTCAGGCCCCAAATCAAATAGATTTCTAAAGCACATTTCACAAAACATTTGTCAAAATACGCTTCACAGCAGACCCTGGCCTGAACCCCAACAAAGGCAAGCCTAGGACACCAGTGGCAAGGGGAAAAACTCCCTACGTGGAACAAATATGACTAAACCTTAGGAGGAGCCAGACTAATCGGGCCGTCTCAGGGTGTGAGTTTGTCATGGTGAAGAACACAGCATAAACCACACAAAGCTCTATTGTTGAGCGGTGTGACAGAGTGGACGTGTGTGGGTGCCGTGTGACAGAGTGGACGTGTGTGGGTGCCGTGTGACAGAGTGGACGTGTGTGGGTGCGTGTGACAGAGTGGACGTGTGTGGGTGCCGTGTGACAGAGTGGGCGTGTGTGGGTGCGCGTGTGACAGAGTGGGCGTGTGTGGGTGGCGTGTGACAGAGTGGACGTGTGTGGGTGCCGTGTGACAGAGTGGACGTGTGTGGGTGCCGTGTGACAGAAAGACGTGTGTGGGTGCCGTGTGACAGAGTGGACGTGTGTGGGTGCCGTGTGACAGAGTGGACGTGTGTGGGTGGCGTGTGACAGAGTGGACGTGTGTGGGTGCCGTGTGACAGAGTGGACGTGTGTGGGTGCCGTGTGACAGAGTGGACGTGTGTGGGTGCCGTGTGACAGAGTGGACGTGTGTGGGTGCCGTGTGACAGAGTGGACGTGTGTGGGTGTGTGGGTGGACGTGTGTGACAGAGTGTGACAGAGTGGACGTGTGTGGGTGCCGTGTGACAGAGTGGACGTGTGTGGGTGCCGTGTGACAGAGTGGACGTGTGTGGGTGCCGTGTGACAGAGTGGACGTGTGTGGGTGCCGTGTGACAGAGTGGACGTGTGTGGGTGCCGTGTGACAGAGCGGACGTGTGTGGGTGCCGTGTGACAGAGTGGACGTGTGTGGGTGCCGTGTGACAGAGCGGACGTGTGTGGGTGCCGTGTGACAGAGTGGACGTGTGTGGGTGCCGTGTGACAGAGTGGACGTGTGTGGGTGCCGTGTGACAGAGTGGACGTGTGACAGAGTGGACGTGTGTGGGTGCCGTGTGTGAGCGGCTCGGTCCCTCACCTCTTGGACAGGTGTTGGGGCTCTCTGTATGGGATGGGCACCAGGCCCTTGTGGGTGCGGCTCACGGGCTGTGGGGGGCCCACAGAGGCCCAGCGCTGGGTCGGGGGGGCGTTGTGCGATCCAGGGGGGCTGTCCCATCGCCAGGCGGGGGGGCGGAGCGGGGTACGGTACCCCGCGGCCAGAGGCTCCGCCTCCACTTTCTGCTCCACCGTCTTCATTTCGTACTCCTCTGTGCAGCCCCTGTGAAACACACACAGGGTTACACACACACACGCGCACGCGCACACACACACACAGCTATGCACGCATGCACACAGTGAAAATACAGGATCAGAGCTCAGTCTTTCCCACCACACACTGAGTGTGAGAACCCCACATTAAACCCGACCCAACAGAACCACGGAGACAGACTCGGCCGGCCCCAATGCAGAAACCACTACATACTCAACCATCTTTCACTTCTGTCCTTCTTATTCTTAAAAAACAATATTAGAGAATCATTGGGCGGAAGTAGGAAAAAAAGGAGAAAGAGAAAGAGTCAGTTCAGGTGGACTGAGTACAAACGCGAGTCACTGACCCAGGATCAGTCGTGGTCGCTTGCTCAGCCGTTCACACTGACGGACTACTGACCCAGAATCATCTGCGGCTGCTGACCGGGAGGAGTGGCCTCCTCCTCGCACAGACTCAACTGCGGTCATTCGCACGGGCGATACGAGCGATACGCCATGGGAGCGCGTGGAACGAAAGCGCTGAAACGAACGCCCTTCTGCAGCAGCGTGCTCTTCATGCTGGCACACTGTGCCAACCAACAACTTGCGCAACTGACTGCAGCAGCTCTGCAGTGTGGGACACACACAGCAATCTGCATCTGTGTCAAGCGGCGCTTTGCATCGTACAGGGAGGGGGGTTGCGGGCTTGAAGCCCCAAAGGGAAGGTGCCAAAGTCACCTTAGTTACTGCAGTAAACACTCAACCGAACAAAGATGTTACACAATGAGACGTGTACATTCATTTGTGTGTCCATGTGTTTTATTAAGCATTAAAGCGGATTGGAGTGCGTGAGCCAATGGGCGGGGTCACCATTAACTCATTCAGAACAAGGGAATCTGACAAATTCAAACAGCATTGGAATTTAAATTGAAATCCGCTTTTCACACTGAACCACAAACACCCAGACAGACAGACGGACACACATACACGTAATGCACACACACACACACACATATATACGGTCAGACGCACACACATACACAGATACAGATGCACACACACGGGCGCACACACACTCACATAGCATCTGATGTTCCTAGGTAATGCTGCACGCGCACACACACACACACACACACACACACACACACACACACACACACACACACACACACACACACACACACACACACACACACACACACACACACACACACACACACACACACACGCATAGGCATACCTGATGTTCCTAGGTAATGCTGCGCTGTACTAAATTACAAAAACACTGCAATGCAGTAATCCTGGTGCCTGTTAGCATGGTTAATGACCAATTAACTTTTTAAATCAATCACTCAATCTAAAAAAAAAAAAAGCAGTACTTAATTATTTATAACAAAACAAAGCATAAAACATCCAATCGCAGTTTCCACTTTCGCTGTTGATTTGCATATGGTACCCACAATCCCTTGGAGAGGTTTCTTGCCTCCAAAAGACATATTGAAAAGGAGCTGTTGCAGCCAGACAGAGGTATGATTGGGGTGACCAGATGCACACAGTCCAAGTGCAGGACAAGCAGGATGATAATGCAGGGCATTGTTGCATGAGGGGGGTTGATGTTGTCATTGGTTTTAAAATGCAGGGCAGCATCCACCACTGCGGGTCGTGGGACACCTGGTCAGCCTAGGTTTGACGTGTGCTCTAACAGAGAGCCCAGCAAGAGCAGCAACACCTTTTTATCTTTCGTTATCCACCCAATCATGTTTGTAAGCCTGTATCATCGCTGCTGTGCCCTTCGTCAATTCATAGAGCCTAGACTAGCGAGTCTGGAGTGTGTGCTGCCAACCACCACTTCTCCCCCCTCTGTGGTCCACCAGCTGGCGCCGGCAGACTGCAGGCGCCCGACTGACCAGAGTTGCTGCTCCTTGCGAGATCAGCTGACTAAACCCCTCCCGCTCCCGTGGGCAATTATGCACTGACCAGTAGGGTTGTCAGCATGGTCAGGGTTCGATTCTGGACTGCGGGGAGAATCACTGCACCGGTGCGTCAGCTGCACGCCCCCCCTGCTGGGCCGATAACGCCACTGCACCCAGCTGAACCCAGGCCGACTGACTGACTCCACTACAGCCCGGCTGCTTTTTCATCGCATTATCTACATGCGCTGTGTCACAGGACACCACACTGAAACGTTGGGGGCTGGCCCTTGTCTGCTGCTCAACAGAAGAGGGGAAAAAGAGACAACTCCACATTGTGGCCCTGGTTGTTTAGTGAGATAAGAGATGGCAGTGTGCTCCTCCGTTATCTGCTGGCTCTTTCAACCGCAGCGCTGACAGGAGGCGAATGCAGTGACTGTACGCAGCTCCCTCTACAGTCACCCACACCTGTTACCTGGGAAACCACCCAGAACCTGAGCTAAGCAGGGCTGCCGGGCCTCAGACGGACAGGAAAGTGTGCAAGGTGCAAGTGGCCCTGTGTAAAGGGGATGTTTAAATGAGAAATATCCTGGATTCGTGAGAATCAGCACACACACATCTACACATCCACGCACGCACACACACACCACACACACGCACGCACGCACGCACACGCACACACACCACACACGCATACATGCACGCACGCACACACACACGCGCACGCACACACGCACACACACACACACGCACACACACACACACACACACACAGAGGAAGTAAAAGTTTGGAGGTTGGGGTACTGGTCCTGATTGGAGGTCTGCACCCCCCTACAGCGCCCCCCTGCACAGCGCTGTCCCCTCAGGCTGCTGATAATGAGCTCTCCTGGGACAGAGAGAGAGCGATACAGCTACAGCAACTCACCACAGCATCAGGAGTCAGCAACTCACCACAGCATCAGGACTGAGTGACTCACTACAGCATCAGGACCGAGCGCTACTCACAAAAAGTGTATCCTATTCTAGATAAAGCTGTTTATATTAAGTTGAAGTTATTATTAATTTCATATAGCCAGACCCAAGCATGTACAAGTCAAAGTGTAGCTGCTAGCCTACCGTTTTCAGTTACTCATGTTGTACAAGAGAAATGTCATTCTCTGACTGGATAAGGATCTTTATTTGCCATGTTACACCGTTTTTACACTGGGCAATTGAAATGAATCTTTCCGCATACCTCTCCTAGAGGCATACACACCATCAGAGAGGTCTGAGGGTCAGCCATAGTACAGCGCCTCTGGAGCAGTTTAGGGTTCAGTGTCTTGCTCAAGGGCACTTCGGCAGTGCCCCAGGAAGTGAACTGGCATCCCTCCGGTTTCAGGTTTAGTGTTTTTTCATTGGCCCTGGGATTCGAACCAGCAACTCTCCGCTTGCCAGCCCGTGTCGCTAACCACAGAGCCACAGCCGTCCCACTGACAGACTATGATTCTTTGTCAAAGTTGATACGAGGAGGGACCAGTAAGGGGGGCTGTAGCCCGGTTAGCCTGGCGGTAGTGCCTGATGGTGTTGGGGCTAAATAATAGAATACAGTGCTGGACCCTGCTGGTGTGTGAGTGGGATTAACCCTAATCCTGACCTCAGTGTCTGCTGCCCTCTCTGCTGATTAGCATGGTACAGTAATTGGCTGAAGTTGAATCTTTCAGGTGGTTTTAAGCTCATGACATGTGATGCACATGCGTACATGTATACGTGTGTGTGTGTGTGTGTGTGTGTGAGATTCAGAACCAAAGAAACAGATAAATACAGCATCTCCCAAAACACCCAATATCAAAGTCTAATCTCATTTTCTGGGCTTAGTGCCCTGTGGAGGTTTACAGCAGTTATTGTGCTAAATTGGAGGGGTGGGGGGAGACACTTGCCTCCTGACTGCAAACCCTTTCCCTGCCATACCCACAATGCAGTTCACCGAGCTTATAGTGCAGCCATCAGCCCAGTTATTTATGTAGAGCAACAACACGTATAACACATACCTCCTCATCTTCATAAAACACCACCAAACGGGAGAGGAAAAAACAACCTTCCCTTTTTGTTCCAGGCGCAGCTGAATGATCAATATTCCTGAACCCCCCCTCGCAGCCATGGCGACCCCCGTAACCGCCCGCCCCCCCCACCCTTGCTTTCCTGGATGCCGCCGGACCCTGACCCCACCACCCCGTGTCAATGTGGGCACCTGGTCCAGCCGGAATTATGAAAAAATGATGGGTCCTCACCAAATAAAAACTCAGAAACAGGGGAGGCGAACACTTTGAACTCAAAGAGCAGATCCAATTAGCCGCCGCTCGGTCGGCGCTCTGAACGCCGAGTCGATTCTGTCACGCTCAGGTCTGGAAGATCAGCCTCTTCTTCAGGACAATGAACCGGAAGGAACCAGAAGAAAGTGTAGAGCGCTGGCTGAGACCGCTACACTACCCCCCCATGCGCATGAACCAGTGCATATATATTTCAGACTCATCATTCTTTAATATCCGAGGCTATTATCGTAGCATCATTTTCATCTGAGGAGTGAGGGGGGAGAGCACTTCAAACACTGAGACTCATCCGCAGCACCCTGACAGCATCTGAGCTCCCGCCTTCGCGTCAGGCTGCTGTGGACGGGTCTCTTTCTGAACGCTGCTCTAGATCAGGCTCAGCGTACAATGCAATGAGCTCTGCAAATCTCTCGTACAGTTACAACAGCATATTCCTCCAAACGACATCTTTGCTTAAAATGGCAGAACACTACATTCATAAATTATAAAGATTTTCCGAAAATGTCTTTTTGCTATTTTTTTCCTATACTACAATAAACTGACAGTTTTTCCTCTGAAGAACATACGTTTAAGAAAAATTAAAACACACTCACGCACACAATACATGCACACACAACACTATATACATGTTTACCCATATACAGCAGACTAAATGTGCACTGTAAACACGCGAGCAGGACCTTCCATCCTCCAGTTCACAACTCTACAATCACAGATTTGGAATCGGAAAAATGCACACGCGCGTGCACATATACACACACACATGCACACACACAGGCCAGATATACCAGTTTGTAATAAGACATAAACAGATGCACTGATTAAAAGCATGGTTTTGATGCGCCAGCTCTGTAATTATAACAACTCTCTCCCTTTCTCTTTCTCTCTCCCTCCCTCCCTCTTTCCTTCTTTCCCTCTCTCCCCCTCCTTTCCTGTCTCCCTGCCCAGGTCTTTGTGTGCCCGCTCTGCCCATCTCCACAGCACCAACCTTTCAGCCCGGAGACGCTGGTGCCCGATCCTGGCGTCCCTGCCATCGCGCTGGCTCTCTCTGACAGCTGGAGTGCCTGGCAGCCCTGATGTGCACGCCCGCTCTCTCACACAAACACACACACTTGCGCACGCGCTCTTTCCCACTCTCGCTTACACACACTCACTTGCGCACGCGCGCGCTCTCTCTCTCTCTCTCTCGCTCTCTCCCTTTCCCGCTCCCTCCAAGGGAAAGAGAGGGAGTGCTTCACTCGGCTTGCTTTCTCCCCCCCGCCCACGCTCTTCTCCCCCACAAAGCTTCTCACACCCCAGAGGTGTTCAGACACGTCTCACCATGTGAGCCGAGCTGCCTGACCAGACCCTCCTGCACACAATGAACTCCCTTCCACCGTCTCCCTCTCGCCCTCCCTTCCTCGCACACAAGAGGCGCATGCATCTTTAATTAATCACCGCACCCCCCCCATTTTCCATGCATTAATTTAATCTCCTGCAATCTGTTTCTCTGGCACACTTCAGAGACGGATGGAGGGGGTGAAAAGATGAAAATGCTCAAGTGTCTAATTAGCAACTGCTCCAGATCCACAGCAGTGTGTGTGTGTGTGTGTGTGTGTGTGTGTGTGTGTGTGTGTGTGTGTGTGTGTGTGTGCGTGCGTGCGTGCGTGCGTGCGTGCGTGCGTGCGTGCGTGCGTGCGTGCGTGCATATGTGTGTCATGTGAGGCTACCCACATCTCTCGCAGTGACACACAGCTGCATACCCTACAGTTACCCATGAACCACTCAGCCACAGCCAGACCACCTATTAAAACAGACATACTTCCGGCCCCAAACCCCATATCCACTCAGAAAACATGAAACGTGCGTGTGTGTGTGTGTGTGTGTGTGTGTGTGTGTATCTTTTACAGGAAGGGGCAGTGGCACCTGCTCTATTAACCCCCCCCCCCCACACACTCGCACTCTCTCACACACACACACACACACAACACTCGTGCACACACACACCCCCACCCCCACCCACGGCTCACAGACATTCACACACACGAACACACACACACACACACACACAGTGCTCACACACCACCCACGCGCCGGCTCTGCTCTCTCACGCAGCTGAAAGCAGAAGCAGCCCACAGCCTCCTCACCCACCCCTGCTGCGAGCAGCAGCCAGCGCTGTACATCACCACTAATCCTCACCTCCTCACAGCCGGAACACAGATCCACTCTACTTATACCCTGTACACTGACTGGGGTAGTAGTGTAAGGTTGCAGGTTCGATTCCCAGTTGGGGCACTGCCGTTGTACTCTTGAACAAGTTACTTAACCGGAACTGCTTCCGTAAAAAAATAGACAGCTATACAAATGGATTGTATGTAACAGCATTTAAATTCTGTGCTATAAATGTTGACACGTTCAATCAAACACTTCTTCCTGGGTTTCGTTTTCCATTATTACCACCACAGGCACTTTGTAGAGTGTATTATGTACTTGTACGTGCACTTTACGGAGTCGTCGTGCACTTTATCACTTTAGGCCATTGAAGGCTGTAGCACGCATTTGTGAATTATTACGCTGACAGCTGCTGCATTTACAATTGGTTCATTGTTAAGTGGATTTTAATACTACTTTGTGTTGTATCTGCACACGGTAACAAACCCTGGATAAGGTCTTCACATGAATAAACAATGACCGCAATATTGTACACATTTTGGGTTCACGTAATATATGTTCATTCTCGCTGGGACTGCTGCGTTGTTCTGTGTGGACAAAGTGTTCTGTACTTTCACTGAAAGCCAAGGAATTAAAAATTCAACGGCGCTCAGGTTCTGAGGCAGCGAGCCTCGACTGGCTGGCTTCGGAGAGACGAACCACTAGGTTTGTTCAGAACGAGGCGGAACGCACACTGACACTAGAGGGTCCAGAGGGACTGACTGCCAGACAACAGGACAGTGCAAACCTTTCTGGGTCTGCAGAGTCTGGCGCATAATAGGGCCTATTTATAATGCAGTTAGCGTCAACTTAAATTAACCACCTGCTTCTCGCAAAATAAGAGGGGCAGAAGAACACAAACCACCTTGTTACATTTTCAGAACATGTACTGTAACATCCACTGAGACAAGGCCTCTTTTAAATTTATATTTAGGTTGTATATACTGTATATATATATATATATATATATATACACTACCGGTCAAAAGTTTTAGAACACCCCCATTTTCGAGTTTTTACAGAAATTTAAGCAGTTCAAATCTAGTGAAAAACCTGAAATGATACAAAGGTAAGCGGTAAACTGCCAGAGGTTTTATAAAAATATATATATATTTTTTTTTTTTAAGTTTAGGTTACCAAAAACTGAAAAATCCAGTCTCTCATGAGTTGTGTGTTTTACAGTGTTAAATTCTACCCCTGGGGTACCTCACAAGACCAACAACTGAGCCAAAATGGAGAAGTTTCCTGTCGAATGACGGGGCTGATTTCAGACCAACACCGAGAGCCTCCACATCAGCCAGGCCGCACAATAAGAAAAGCTCCAATAAGAGCAACTCCGGATGACCTTTGACCCCTCACCTGCGCGGGCCGCCCTCGTCGTAGGGTTGGATGATGACCACCTTGACGGTGACGGAGGTGCGCAGCAGGTCGATCATCTGCTCGTGGGAAAGGGTGACGGCCGCCACCTTGCAGATCTCCACCAGCCGGCTGCCCTGCCTCAGCCCCGCCTGCCAGGCGAAGCCGTACTCCTCCACCTCCGCCACCGTGCCGTCCAGCCGCACGTGGAAGCCCAGCTGCCCCAGTCCGTTCCTCCGCAGGGTCATGTCCACCGTCTCGCAGCCCACCGTCAGGGCCTGAGGGGACAGGGGCCACAGATATTGTATTTACTCAACAGATTATCAACCCCATGTACATGTCTATGTACATGACCACAGATATTGTATTTACTCAACAGAATATCAACCCCATGTACATGTCTATGTACATGACCACAGATATTGTATTTAATCAACGGATGTTCAGTTCCTAATGCGAGTCATATTTCCTGGAGAAGTACCCCATACATATACAGCGAGCGCCATAATTAATTGGACAGAGGCACATTTTTTTTATTTTGGTTCTGTACTCTCTTGAGATTGAGATACAATGAAGTGCAGACTGTCAGCTTTAATTTGAGGGTACTTTCATCCATATCGGATGAACCATTTAGAAATTATAGAACCTTTTGTACACAGCCCCCCCCCCATTTTCAGGCACCATAATTCATTGGACAGTTTAACATAATGTAGAATAAAGTAATCATTTTTTATATTTGATCGCATATCCTTTGCATGCAATGACTGCTTGAAGTCTGCAACGCATAGACATCACCAGACGCTGGGTATCTTCCCTGGTGATGCGCTGCCAGGCCTGTACTGCAGCCATCTTCAGTTCCTGCTTGTTTCCGGGACTTTTTGCCTTCAGTCTCCTCTTCAGCATGTAAAATGCATGTTCAGTTGGATTCAGATCCAGTGATTGACTCGGCCAGTGAAGGATTTTCCACTTTTTGGCCGTCAAAAACCCCTTCGTTGCTCTAGCAGTACGTTTTGGGTCATTGTCTTGTTGCATGATGAAGTGCCGTCCAATGAGTTTGGAGGCATTTGGTTTTATCTGAGCAGATAATCAAATATTTCTGTAGACTTCAGAATTCATTGTTCTACTTCTGTCCGCAGTCACATCATCGATGAAGACAAGTGAGCCCGTTCCACTGGCAGCCATACAGGCCCAAGCCATAACTGTAATCTCGCCTTTCTGTTCTTCAGGCTTATCAGTGGTTTGTGGTATGTCTGTAGTCCTGCTGGTGTAGTCTTCTACGTATGGTAGACTTTGACACATCTACACCTGCATCCAGGAGAGTGTTTTTGATCTGTTGGGCTGTTGTCAGCAGGGTTTTCTTCACCATAAGAGAGTATTCTCTGGTCATCCACTACAGTGGTCTTCCTCGGTCTACCGGGCCTTTTGACATAATGATGAACCAAACTGTTGACTTGGGCATGCTTATTGACTTATTTTGTTTCAATGTTCCTGACTGATTGATTTTCATTTCTGAGCCTTATGACGGCCAGCTTAATTTGCATCGACACTGCTGTCTTCCTCATGTTGTCACACCCCAACAACAATCTCCAAAGGCAATTGCAAAGTCTAGAATCAGACTAGACATCAACAGCTGCATTCACTAACGACAAAAATGAATACACCTGCCTAACGAAACACATCTGTGAAGCCAATTCAACAAATACTTGTAGTACCTTAAAATGGGGGGACTATGTACAAAAGGTGCTGTCATTTCTAAACGGTTCATCCGATATGGATGAAAATACCCTCAAATTAAAGCTGACAGTCTGCACTTCAACCTCATTGTATCCTTTCAAACTCAAAGTGCTAGAGTACACAACCAAAATTAAAAAAAATGTGTCACTGTCCAATGAATTATGGTGCTCACTGTATGTGTACATTTGACCAATGAGAAAACAATCACACAGCACTGTTGAAGTCCTGGGGCATGGAGTCACCATACAACCTCCCTCTCACCCTTTTCACACTGGGATAAACAAGACCAGTGAGTCTGGACTGGTGAAAAACTACTTACAATTTGATTTTGGACACAATTCTCATGGATTTGACTTCTATTTTCAGTGTACTAACCAGCTGACTGTAAACAGATATTATTAAAACTGAAAATGGAAAATAAGGATCTGATCTATTAAAGTCATGAGGCTTTCTCATTTGTTTCCTGCTGCCCCTAAATCTGTTATGCTTGTAAATATAAAGATAATAAGACTGAAAAAGGACTTCTCAGTTCTGCATCATTTCACACTTCTGTTTTAGTCCTGATTTAAGTTTTCGACACAAAAGTTTATATTTCTGACCCCTACTAAAACAGACTTGAATTTTCTGTAGGCGTTTACATCAGATACAGATAAGAGAAGCAAAATAATTTTGTACCCCAAAATATTTTTGATAATAATAGTAATTGAGTGTTTTGAAGGTTTTGTATTTATTTATTTAATTTATTAAAATAAACGCATTGAACGCTCTTACCGCTAGACCACGCGGGAGGCCCCTGAAGTTTTTTAAATTATTAGATCATCTCTGTACCCTGATCTCCTATTGGCTCATCTCTGTACAATGATCTCTTACAGTCACATTTCTTTATACTGATCTCCCACTGGCTCATCTTGAGATACTGATTTGCTATTGGCTCATCTCAGTAGAATGATCTATTGGCTTATCACTGTATCCCGATCTCCCATGGGCTCATTTAAGTATACGGATCTCCTATTGGCTCAACACTGTATCAACTCTCAGGCTCCTCACTGCATCCTTATCCCCCATAGGCCGATTCCTCCTTACCTTCAGCCGCGTCACCACCTCCCGGATGTCCTGGGCGCAGCCCTCGGGGACCCTGACGGCGATGTGGTCGCCGCGGCCGTAGTAGATCTTGAGGGCGAGGCGCTCGGGCGTCCAGCCGATGACGTCGGCGCAGAAGCAGTTGAAGACGACCTCCTTGGTGGCGCAGTCCACCAGCAGCACGTACTCGCCGGACACGCCCAGCACACAGGCCAGCTCCGCGCCTCCCCCGTCCCCGCCGAAGTCCTGCGCCCGCACCCGCCAGGCCACCGCCCCCGCCGCGCCCAGCTCCGCCCCCTCCCGCGCCCGCGCGCTCCCGCTTCTTGGAGGCCAGGGAGATGAGGTTGTTGAGCTTGCCGACGGAGTCGAGCGGCGTGCCGCTGGCGCAGTTCTCCGCCAGGTCGCGCAGGTACTCCTGGCGCGTGCGCGTCGCCATGGTGTGGAACTTCTCGGACTTGTGCGCCGCGTTCTCCGCGTTGATCACCTTGGCCAGCAGGAAGTCGCGGAACAGGGCGGGGTCGCGGAAGGTCGCGCCGCTGGGGATGGGCGGGCCGAAGGGGGGCACGTCCTTCATGCGCGTGACCGCCACACTGGAGGGGGACAAAACAGGAAGAGTTCAGATTCCATTGCCCACGCCGCCGCCGTTGACATGGCAACGCATTCCAGCTGGCAGAAATTCACACCCCGTTTTCTTGCGCCACGCTAGCGTGCCGCGCTAGCGTTTCAGCACTGTGAGAAGAGAGATGGTCCGTCTCCGATGCCTCCAGGAGGCCGGGTGACCCTACCTGTAGCAGGTGCTGTCGGAGCAGGGGTTGTGCACGCGCACGATGACGAAGACGTGCTGGAAGTGCGAGCGGATGCTCCGCGGGGTGAAGGCCAGCGCCCGGGCTCCTGGAACACGATGGTGACGATGTCGTTCCCGATGTGCCTCTTCCTCAGGAGCTGAGAGGAAGAGAGGGGAAGGGAGAGGGAGAGAGCAAGAGGGAGGGAGGGAGGAGAAAGAGAGAAAGGAGGAGGCAGAGGAGGCACAGATTAACACTCGGAATGTGAGAAAGGTCTTGGCAATCAATTACAACGCTCATAATAGCCTTCCAATATGAGGAAAAATAGATGCAGGGTGAGAGATTGGGAGGGAGGGAAAGAGACAGAGAAAGATAATGATAATAATAATAATAATTATTATTATTAAGTTTGTATGCCCTGTTCCACAGCAGAGAACAGGGATCTCAGTGTCAATGTGTGTCAGTGTGGAGGGAGTGATACTAATGGAGTCAGCAGTTCAGGTAATCCTCACAGCCCTGAGCGCCTCCTCTTTTACGCTCCGTCAAGCCAGAGGGGGTCTCCTTGCCATTTGAGATGAATGCATCGCTTCATCCTGAATCAGGCTCACTGCTTTACTGGGTGAGCTCAGTAACCCTACTCCCTCTGGAGGTATAAAGACTTTCACAATTGAGACTTTCTGAGACTTTCACCCTGGAGACTTTGACACTCTTACACTGGAGACTTTCTGAGACTTTCACACCGGCGAGGCGTGTGGGAAACGGCCCGCACAGTTGCAGTTAGGGTGGGAGCCAGACAATCAACCCCTGGTGCTGGCTGTTTGTTTCCAAACTGAGGGATCAACTTCACTCGAGAGATGGGAGGTGGACCCCCCCTGCTATTCCAGGTCTAAATCCGCTGCTAACTGCCGCCCCTTTGATTTGACTTTGCTGGTGTCCCTGCTTTGGCTGGACTGAAGGTGACGTCATTGACGACGTGGACAGTATGCTGATCCTGTCGCACTCTATATTTTGGAACCTGTGCTTCTCCTAACGTCCTTCTTTAACCTACAGCACCAGACGCCAGTGAAGATCAAGCACACAAAACGCCTTTCTGCTATATGTGTGTGTGTGGACAGGACAGAGAAAACAACCTTGCATTAAAAGAGGAGTATTAATGAAACAGAAACCGCGCACACACACACACACACACCAGCCTCACCCCATGCTGTGATACAATCCTTCCTGACGCCCTGTGGTGTTGCACGACGACCCTAGTCCCTGTTGTAGCGTGAAGCTATTAATTATATAAGGTATATATATATACATACACACACACAGACACACACACACACACACACACACACACACACACACACACACACACACACACACACACACACACACACATTGCCCCTTTAAAGTCTATACCCCATCTCAAAAGTTTCACCTTTTGTTGCCTTACAGCCTGAAATTAAAACATGAAATCAAACTTTTTCCCTTTATTTACACATTTGACCCTACAACTTCCAAGTGGAAGGAAATCTCAACATTTGCTGAGCTAAGAGGTGTAGACTTTAAAGGGGCACTGTATATACACAAACACACACACAAACAAACAAACAAACAAACAAACAAACAAACAAACACACACACACACACACACACACACACAAACACATACATACATACATAAACACACACACCAGCCTGAGAGCCTGCAGCTGAGCAACAATACAACCCCCTACCTCACACACGCTCTTACACACACAAATACACATTCTCTTACACACAAACACACACATTGTCCCTTTCTCACAGAAACACACATTTTCTCTCTCTCTCACATAGACACACACTCTCACACAGACAGAAAGAAACAGACAGACACACATAAAGACAGAAAAGGCCTTGTTGTGACAATGTATTTGTAAAAATTGCTATCCAAATACATTTGTTTTAGCACACACACACACACACACACACACATACACACATACACACATACACACATACACACACACAGTATGAGAGTGTCAGGAAATCTGAGTCTCTGATAAGAAACACTGCCACCTAGAGGCCAGTGGCAGAAGTGGATTTTGGGGGAGATTGTCCTGTTTATGGTGAGTTTCAGTCACTTGGTGGAGTTAGAGTGCTGTGTAACTCACAGGAATGCAGGAATGGGCAGAGGACTGAGTGAGCTTGCTAGATATGACGTTTATTTAACGTGAAGTCCTTGTAGCAGAGCAACGCTCACTTTTACCACACAAACACACTAAAACACAGACACAGTCACACAAAGATGCAGCAACACAGTTACACACAGCTCAGAGTAACAAAAACCAAAGACACACACACATACATACACACAAAATAACCACACAGACAAACAAACCAGACACACAGACAGTCACGGCCACACACACACCCCACACACACAAACACATCCCGACACACACCCTCCCTCCCCCCACACACACACACACACACACTGACAGTCACACCCCATACACACACGCACACACACGCACACACACACACCCTCCCCACACACATACACACACACACACAGTGACAGTCACACCTACACCCCTTATATACACACACACACACACACACACACGCACGCACACACGCACGCACGCACGCACACACAACACACAACACACCCCACACACACCCTCCCCACACACACACAATACAGAAACACTGACAAAGTCACACCCACCCACCCACCCACACACATGCACATAGCCACCCAGAGTTCATATGAGGCCCTAAGGGATGGGTAGGTTGGTGGTTTTATTTACAGCATGAGGACATAAAAACAGCAAACAGAGAGATGGAAACACACCCTGCTTTGATCCTGGCATAAGAGCAGGGGAAGAAAGAGAGAGAGAGACCGACAGAGAGACGAAAAGCCATATTCACAGCGGACAAAGATGGGACAAAAACTTAATGTGACAGGAGGAACTGGGAGGGGGGAGAGAGAGAGAGAGAGAGAGAGAGAGAGAAAGAGATAGAGAGAGAGAGAGAGACCGAGAGAGAGAGGGAGAGACACTGATCTGGTCGGTGACCCAAAAACTTCAATAACAAGAGCTGACAAACAGTCCTGTGATTGATTTCCAAGTCGGACCATTTCCTGAAATAATTTTTCAAAGTCAGAAACTTTCTGTAAAGAGGTGTCACATTGAGCAAACGCATGACAGGGTGAGCCATAGTCTGTGAACCTGCTTGTCTGTCTGTATCTGTCTGTCTCGCTCTCTCTCTCTCTTTCTCTTTCTCTTTCTCCTTCTCTTTCTCTTTCTCTTTGCGCTTTAAGCCCCTTTTCCTGCATCTACCCCTCCTGGTCACGGCTCCTGCGTACCTGCTGGGGGTTGTTGGGCATGTAGGGTAGCATGGTGGAGACGTGGAACATCACCTCGTAGTTCTGGTAGGTGGTGTACAGGGACTGGGTGCCAGTGGAGTCCGCTGTAGATTATCAATGTAAAACATTTCAACTATTCACATTTTCACACATGGAATTGTATGCATATTTTGCAGGATACATGTACATCACAAGCGTAAAAACACATATGCATGCATGCTTTCATAGTTTATATGTAAAAACACACTTGCATTTTGCATTTCATATCTGAATATACATTGGCATGTGCATCATTTGCATTAGGGATGAGACTATTCTGCATCTGGGAGAGAGATTTCATTTCAGCTTTTCACATCCCGCTCAAGGGCAAAATTAAACATTCAGGCAAACACGGCCCTCGTCCCTCCTGTCATATTCATATATCCACTAGCGCGGACAATTCTGGGAAATGAACCGGCAACCTTATGGAAATAAACTATGGGGTAATAAACTAGCTGTAGGGAGGGGTGTCACTCTTAGCTGTAGTAGGGGTTAGGGGCATCACCCTTTAGTGACTAGCTGTAGGGGTTAGGGGGGCTCACTCAGTCACTAGTTAGGGGGGGCGTCACTCTTAGTGACTAGCTGTAGGGGTTAGGGGGCGTCACTCTTAGTGACTAGCTGTAGGGGTTAGGGGGCGTCACTCTTAGTGACTAGCTGTAGGGGTTAGGGGGCGTCACTCTTAGTGACTAGCTGTTAGGTGACTAGTTAGGGCGTCACTCTTAGTTAGTGACTAGGGCGTCACTCTTAGTGACTAGGGGTTAGGGGGCGTCACTCTTAGTGACTCGCTGTAGGGGTTAGGGGGCATCATTCAGTCACTAGCTGTAGGGGTTAGGGGGCGTCACTCTTAGTGCACTAGCTGTAGGGGTTAGGGGGCGTCACTCTTAGTGACTAGCTGTAGGGGTTAGGGGGCGTCACTCTTAGTGACTCGCTGTAGGGGTTAGGGGGCGTCACTCTTAGTGACGAGCTGTAAGGGGTTAGGTGGTATTACTCTAAAAGTACAGCTGAAGAGACAGTGTTGCTCTAAACTCCCAGCTCTAGGGGTGACAGGGTGTCTTACTCTTAGTGTCCAGCTGGGCGGCGTACTTGCTGAAGCCCCGCAGGCACACCTGCTCCCCCAACAGCTCCAGGAAGGCGCGGAAGGCGGGCGTGGCCTCCTCGTTGTTGTACATCTCCTCCTCCTGTGCTCTGCCCTGCCCGACACAGCAGGATGCCAACCTTGTGCTTCTGACAGGAGGGAGGGAGAAGGAGTCAGGGAGAAGGAGGGGGTGGAGAGGGAGAGAGGGAGGGAGAGAGGAAGCGAGAGGGAGAGAGGGAGGGAGAGAGGAAGCGAGAGGGAGAAAGTTATTTCCAAAAGTTCAGTTGTCTGAAATGACCAGCAAACGGGATTCTAAAGATGATTTTGAAAAAGAAATTTGAAATATAAATATTTCTATGCATATTCATAGGTATGTGTGTATCATAGGAATACACACACGCTTAGATCTGTACATATACATATATAAATAGCTCAGAGAAGGCATTTTTTGATCAAACTAATCACTTAAATGTAACATGTTGAAATGGTATCAGTAAAGTTAAACAGGCAGATAAACACACTGCTCTGCTCTGTCACACCCAAACGGTCTCTGTTGACCTCTGTCCCAATAACCTGACCAACACAAACAGCGCTGCTGTTTGAAGGCCGTTACCCCCTGACCTTTGCCCCCTGACCCTGGCTCACCCCCTGTTCGTCCAGCTTGAGCAGCTGCTCGGTGACCTTGGGCGTGCTGAGCGCCAGCCGCAGGCAGGCCACGCCCAGCTCGGGCACCACGTGCTCCAGCACCTCCTTCAGGGGCAGCCCCCGCACCCCGCCGTGCCGCGCCGTGGAGGGGACCGCGTCCTCCAGGACCGCCCCGCGCAGCGTCACCAGCTGGAACACAGCAGGAGGAGACCAGGTCAGTAGGAGAGGACCGTGTCCGTACGGTCACACAATGACAGAGGACCATGTCTGTACGGTCACAGTGACAGAGAGGACCATGTCCGTACGGTCACACAGTGACAGAGAGGACAGGTCAATATAGTCAAACTCATAGACAGAGGGAAGGACAGACAGACTGATGCTCAGCTATGATGTTACCAGCTGAGAGGTAAGGAATATGACAGCTGTTCACAATGACAGAGACAGACAGACAGACAGACAGACAGACAGACAGACAGACAGGAGAGGCTAAATACAGTACGAGTCAAACATGGACAGACAGACACACAGGCACACTTGTGATGTGGTACATACAGTCCACACAGACAGACAGACAGACAGGGAGATACTCTGGGAACATTCACTCACACACTGATGGCTGTCATCAGAAAAAACAAAAAAAAACTCTCACAGCGCACAGAGACATCCAGTTCCCTCCATCCCACGCAGAGCTCGCGTATAAACGGCAGCAGCCGCGAGTGAGTGTGTGTGTGCGTGCGCGTACACACAGAACCGTACTTACATTTACATTTTAAGCATTTAGCAGACGCTCTCATCCAGAGCGTACTTACTAACAAACAAGCAGCGTCGCGCCGCACAAAGTCACCCAGAAGCCGAGAGCTTTAAACGGTGATGCCGTCGTGTCACACATAGATTGGATAAAACCCTCACCCACCCCCATCACATTTGTGCCTGTGTTGACATGACTGTATTAGTCAGAATATCGGATAATTCAGAATATGAGGTTACCATACAAACGGGTGATTTGGAGTCAATAGAGGGGTAGTGATATGGCGAATATGTGGCAACACTGCCGACACCTGAACTGCCTTCACAGAGAGGGTGTGGCTCACTGAATAGGAACAAAGAGCAATGCAACAATTACACAGAAATTAAGTAGAACAGTTAAGCCCTTCTAGGCTTGTCTTTGACAGCACCTACAGGCTAGCGAGTATCCAGCACTGCGTCAAGCCTGGACTTGGACACCTCAAGGGTCTCTGCTTCTACTACATGACCTGGCAAGCTGTTCCACGCAAATACACTCTCCTCAGCTCCTCTGCGCAGAAAAGATACTCCTCGTTATCGGTGTGGAATTCACCTTTACCCAATTCCCACCTGTGCCCTCTTGTTCTGCTGACAAGACCTCAACCTGAGAAGTGCCTCGTAGATCACTTTGTTAATCCCTTTGTATGCATTTAAAAAGCTCAATTAAAGCTGTACAGTGCAGTAAAGCAACTACCAAAGAGAGTTAGCATTCTGGCTAATACATGCTTATCGGTCATGGTTTGGAATTCTCAGCCTGTTGAGAATAACTGACCTGATTTTTGACGTGAGTCCGCACATGACTACGGGTGAGCAACGCGCTGCGGCTTGCCCATCTGCTAGCGTGCTAATGGCTCTTAATCAGTCGGCTTCACTCAGATCGGCCACGTGCTTGCGACTGATTGGGGAACGAAAAAACATAACCTCGCGCGCCTGTTGCTAGGTTACTCGGAATGTTGACTCAGGGCCCCTTGACTGCCGTGGCTGAACTAGGTCACTTGTAAACCCAGAGTGACACCTGAACCCTCTACCCCCCTGGCCTAAGCGCGAGTCAGGTGGTCCTGAGCACCCATAACCGAGGGTAACCGTGCCACAGGTGACGTCACGCCATGCCCGGTGTGCCTGAGTGACCCACGCTGGTGAGGCCCTGTGTAAACATGTGCAGGAGTGGCCATTGTTCACGTGCCACTGAGGTAATGTGACCAGGCAGCCATGAAATCTGGCCTGGAACAACAGTGATGCATCTAGAACAGCAGAGAGGGCATTACTCAGCAAAACACATAAGCACACTCACTAAGACACACGTGCACGTGCACGCACACACTCGCTAACACAGACACACACTCTTCCACACAGTAATAGGGAGAAAGTGAAATAAAAACTGAGGGTAAAAAGATGTTGAGGTGCAGCGTTGGCGGAGGGGAGATCCTGCGCAGGGTGTAGGGCTGTTTGGCTTGGCTCTGCTGGGCAGGTGGAATTTGACTCTGGCACAGGGGCAGGGGGGCAACAGACCCAGGGTGTTACAGCTGAGCAAAAAACACTCACACTGTCGCTCTCTCTCACGCACACACACACGCTCTCTCACGCTCTCTCACACACACAGACAGACACAGACACAGACACAGACACAGACACAGACACACACACACACACACACACACACACACACCTCGCTGGTTCTGAAGATCAGGCGGTACTGGTACTGGTCCTTCAGCTCCTTAGTGTCGTCCAGTTTCTCCCGGCGGATGCTGACCGCCACAGGGCCCAGCTTATCGTCCGTCCCAAAGTAGTTTGAGTGCTCTGGAGGGAGGGCAGGAGAGGGGGATGACAGGAAGAAACAGAGGTATAAAGAGGGAGAAGGAGAGGGAGAAAGAGAGACAGTCACAAAACTGTCCAGCGCATAATGTGCTTTTCAGAAAGAGAGATTAAAAACACAGTTGACGTTAGCAGCAGACCTGGTGATCAGAACGTATCCACTGCAGGAAGTCTGTCTAGAGCAGTGCTTCTCAATTATTTTCTGCAGAAGAAGAAAACATTTCTGAGACCAGTTTATGTATTTCGCGGAGGAACGAAGAAAAATATTGCGCCCCTCGGAACCGGTCCACGGTGCTAAAAAGGTTGTTTTTTTAACGTTTTCTTTCATTTTGCGCCCCTCTTGCACCCCCCACGCTACGCCTCTGGTCACACGCGCCCCCTGGCATCACAATTTGAGAAACACTGGTCCATTATGACTAGAGGGCACTGCCATCACAAATGTCCATGTGAAGATCACCTTTCACAATCACACAGTTAAGTCACCTTGAAAGAGGACGTGGAACACAGAAAGGTATAAAGAAAAACAACAGGAGATATCGTATCTTAACTGTATTTATACCCAGTTATTTCTGGAATGTTTGTTTTTGATACATATCTATACAATCACACAGGGCCCTGAGTGGACCACAGACTGCAATTCAGCTCAGGAGGAATATTCACAGTGTGTAAACCTTTGGCTTCTCTCTCTCTCACTCACACTCACACACACACTCTCTCCCACAATCACACACACACAAATTCCTCCATTTGGAATGCCCTCCTGCAGTAAAGTTAAAAAAATAAAAAATAAAATGCAAACGGATGGTGGACTGTAGCGGAATACAATTTCGCAACGATCAAAATCAATGCATGTTTTTTTTTTTTTTGCACTTTGTTTTAGACTGATCAATATGCGTACAGGGGTGGAAGAGTGCTCAAATGAAATCCGTTGGCTTCACATTTGGGGAGAGCTGATTAATATCGCTCCATCTTGCTCTGTGAGAGTGCGGAGCGTATGAGGGCCTCTGTGGGACGCTCTGGTTACTGGGACGCAGCGGAGTTGCACGCGGTGCTCGGTGAGAACGGGGGGGGGCGATTAATCACTCTGCAGCCAGATAATCTCCCAGGGTCCTTTTACTGGGTGGTGCTGGCGCTTCGTCTTTGTGACGGAAAAGTGATTTTGTGGAGGTTTCTGACGAGGGCCCGAGGCGTCCCACTGTGCTCCCGAGTGCAGGGGTTTATTTTAGGAGCGGTGACCTTTACGTGTTCCCTTTGCAGGCGCGGTAAACCCGAAAGACATCCACCGCTGGGATCGGCGATCAACTACGCGCAGCCATGACTCAGGACCCTGGAATGCGCCATCGATGGTGGATCGAAATGTGTTGAGCCGTGCTGTGTTATGCTGTGTTGAGCTGAGCTGTGCTAAGCTACGCTGTGTTGAGTCGTATTGTTCCACTGTGTTGAGATGTGCTGTGCTGTGCTGTGTTATGTTGTGCTATTCCTTGCTGTGTTACCCTGTGCTTTTGTAAACCCTGCCTTTGTAAAAAAGTGGCCTGATGGCCTCTGGATTCCTCCAGGTGACTAAAATGAGAACCGAGTCACGCGAGGACTGAGTCACCCGGAAGGACAGAGCCCAAGGAGAGCGCACGGTTTGAAGCGACTGAAAACACGAAACCGGCGCGTCTAAAACCCGCAGCGCGTCTCTGAAGAGGAGCTGTAATCCTACACAGATTAAAAACACAAGTTTGAAATGCGCGATCTGGAAAGACGACAGCGGTTTGACAGCATTGGGGGGTGGGGAGAGGAGGCTGTTTGTAAAACGTTGAGCTTAAAGTCACCGAGTCGAGTTCTCAGCCATGAAACTGGAGCGAGAGCAGGAGCACAGGGTGAAATGGGAAACCAACTTTATTGATGGGTCAATAAAGCCCATGAGCATATTTATGTTAAAAAAAAGAAACTTTGGGGGCCTCCCGGGTGGTCGCCAGACGCTGGCCACTGTGACCGGGGGGTCGGCTCTGACCGGGAGTGCCACTAGGGGGCGGCACTTGGCTGTCTGCCCCAGGGAGGGGGGGGGTCGATATGAGTCCTCTGCGTATAGGAGTGGCTCTGGAGAACCAGAGTTGTGGTCGACAGGCTTAGCGAGTGCTGTCTCGGAGGAGACGATACTTCGCCTCTGTCACTGCCGGTCACAGGGCTACGGCAGCGAGCTCGCGATACGAGGTTTCGTAAGAAATTCACATAAATAAACAATATTTCAAAAATGATAGGAGCAGTGTGGAGCGCACGCACCTCTGCCATGGAAGTAGTCCCTGTAGTAGCGCGCGCCCAGGTCCACGTGCTCAATGCTGTAGTGGCGAAGCGCGTCCAGCCGGCTCAGCTGCTGCTCGGGCCCCACCTCCAGCACCGACACGCTGGCGTTGCTACGGCGCAAGCTGAGAACGGGCTCCGCCCCCCCGGCCCTGCCCGCCTCGCCTCGCTCGCCCGAGGAGCTGAGGAAGCTGACGTTGCGCTCGCCGTGTCCGCCCGTCTCGTTGCGGAAGTGCGGGCAGCCGAGCAGGAGCTGTCCGCTCCCTCCGCCCCCCCCGCCGTCCTCCGGCTCCGGCGGGCCGGGGGGGGGGTCGCCGGCGCACGGCTCCTCGCCGCTGGAGTAGCCGGGCTCCAGCCCGTCCATCGCCATGGCGCGCGAGACGGCCAGCGAGACGGCGGACGCGGCGGAGGCACCGGTGGCCGTGTTCCGCCGCTGGGCCACGTAGGCGCGCTGGGCGGCGGCCTGGTGCAGGTCGAACAGGATGCTCTGGGCGTCGTAGTGCGCCACGCTCTTGGGGCAGAGCCAGGCCCGAGGCTCCGCCTCCTCGCCCCGCCCCGCGTCCACCTCCCCGCGGCTGGCGCTGCGCAGCTTGCGGAAGAGCGACGCCGTGCCGAGCGACGACTCGTTCCCGCCGCTCTTCTTCCTCGGCCTGTTCTCGGGCCGCGGGACCGCGGGCTCGGCGCAGAGCAGCTCCCCCAGGTGGGCGGGGGCGGCGCTGCGCTGGTCGGGCCGCTCCTGGTGGAACTGGCTCAGCATGTGGAAGAAGCTGTGCTCGGGGACGGACTGCACGTCGATGGACGAGGTGCTGCCGTACTCGCGGCCGAACAGCCCGGCCCGGCCCTCCCCCTCGGCCTCGTCCGGCTCGCTCAGCGTCACCTCGCTGCTGGAGCGCTGGCGGAGGGGCGCGCCCACGCCCCCGAGCCCGTCCTGGAACTCCGCGTCCCTGGAGCGCCGGTGTGGGAGCCTGGCCACGCCGCCCCCCCGCAGCAGCAGCCCCGCCCCTCCGCCCCCGTGCCCGTTCTCCAGCAGCGACTCGTGGGACCGCTCCCGCCGCGGGGGCCACTCGGCGATGCGCGCCCGCACGCCCATCTTGGGCACGGAGAGGCGGGGGGGCGGCGGGCCGGGCAGCTCGGCGGGGGCGTGGCCGTTGGGGAGGCGGAAGGCGGCGGGCGGCGGCGGGTGGGGGAGGGCGGTCTCCAGCAGTGCTCGGTCTCTGTATGTAGTCATGGTTATGGCGGGAAGCTTACGGCCGAGCGGCGGGGAGGGGGTGCAGAGGCCGGCATCCCGGGCCGGGGCGGGGGGGACAGGAGGGCAGGGGGGGCCGCAAACGCACGCTGCTGCTGCTGCTGCCTCCACCCAAACACATCGCTGGGGGGCAGAGGGGGGTGTCCGGGTGGCGCTGGTCTCTATCTCTCTGGTCTCTCTGGTCTTCTGTTCTGGGTCTCCAGTCAGCTCAGGCCTGTAGGAGACAGACAGACACACACACACACACACACACACACACACGCGCACACACACACACACACACACACACACACACACGCGCGCACACACACACACGCGCACACACACACACATTAAGTTGGGTACACCCCTCTTCAAACACTTCCTAATTCACTTCACCTGCCCACCACCCACACACTCTTACCATACAGTAACCAGAGTGAGTGGGTGGGAGGGGGTGTTCAATTAAAAAAATAATAAACTGTTATTAATTCTGTAATTACTGCTATTAACTATAATTACATTCATTTGAGTCTATAACCGGAGCACAGAGGAAAAACGGGAGACAGAGTGGAAGTGCTTGTTTGCGCGCACGTGTGTGTGTGTGTGTGTGTGTGTCTCGTCTCTTTGATGGTACAGGTGCAAGGTGTAGAGACAGAGAAAGAGTGAGAGAAGAGAGGAGAGGAGAGAAGGGGGAGGAAGAGAGGGGAGGGGAGGAGGAAGCAGGTGAGAGCGGATTTAAAGCAGGATTTCTCCCTTTCAGGATAATCTCCCGGAAGCCTGACAGGCAGGGGTATTATTATCATCTGCTGAATTATACCTGTCACACCTCACCCCCCCTTTCTCCCCTCGCCACCCGACACGGCGTAGGACCCGCGCCGCCAAGCCACACACCCCGGACCGAGCGTCTGACGCCAGCATCTAAAACCGCTGCGAGACCCGTGGCCCGTGCGACATCCGGGAGCGACCATCCTGCAGGGGGCGCCGCTGTCAGTCAAACCGAGCAGGGGGCCTTACACCGGCGCCCCCGCTTTCTCCCTCGACCCCACTCCGCTGGCCGTTCGCCCGTGACAACAGGGTGTCTGGAATGTGGTCGGCGGGCCGCGCCCGGGCCATGGGGGGGGGCGAAGAGAGCACGCAGGCTGGTTTCACACCTGGCCCTGCACCACCCTGCTCTCATGTGATTGGAACAGCTAATCCAGCACTGAACACAGAGAGCTCTCAACACTGCTGGGTTCACTGCTGCCAACCGCTAACCGTGCTGTGGTGCATTAGCACTTGCCTTTTCTTCCTCTCCCTCCTTCACTCTCCCACTTTCTTTCCCTCTTTCCCCATCTCTTATGATTTCCTCACACACACACACACACACACACACACACACACACACACACACACACACACACACACACACACACACACACACACACAGGGAGAGGGGAGAAATAGGGAGAGGGGAGGAAAAGGGGAAAGAGAGATTGAGGACGAGAAATAATATTATTAATATTATTAATTTATTTTAACTGTTCAATTGTTTCATTGTTTAACACGTAAGGCATTAAATTAAGGAAAAAAACTAACAGAAAGGGGGATAGGGGGATAGGGAGAGAGAGAGAGAGAGAGAGAGAGACAGAGAGAGTTAAGTTATAAATAGTAGATCTCCAGAGAGAGGCCTGAGGGAACGGCCGGGTGTAACCCCTCTCCCTCTGCACTACTCCACCGCACACACTCTCTCCCTCTCTCTCTCCCTCCATCCCCACCTGCCCTGCAGCGCCATGATGGAGGAGGACTATATAACGCGGGAGGAGGGGGAGAAACACACAGGGGCAAGAGAGGCAGGTGAAGAAGGGAAAGAGAGGGATAGAGGGCGATGGGGGGGGAAACAGAAAGACATGAACACAACGAGTAAGGGGGGGCGGGGGGTAGAAAGTGTGAGAGGGAGGGAGGGAGAGAGAGAGAAAGGAGGTTAGAGACAGCGAGGATGGCCTCTTGTTCACTGAACCACACTGACTGGCTTTAATGTGAAAGTCACATAGAATCAGCTTTCATTAGGAAGCCCTTTCACTGTTCCGTATGAAAAGGCCTGTCTGCGTCTCTCTCTCTCTCTCTTCAGCAGTCCTCCTTTCTCCTCTCTTCCCTGCTGTACTCTTCCCCTCCCTCCCCTCTCTTTCTCTGTGCAAGTCCCACAGAGACTGAGGTGTGTATCTGATGTCACATTACACGCACAGGGGCCACAGATAATCACACACTCCAGAGAGGATCAGCCTGGACAAGCGCCCACGCCGACCGCCCAACAAACAGCCTTTTTGTCCCGGAACCAAACCCAACCCGAAAAAGGGGACGGCGCGGTGTGTGAGTGTGTGTGAGAGTGTGTGTGTGTGTGTGTGACAGTGTGAGTGCATGCATGCGTGTGAGTGTGTGTTTGTATGCGAGTGCGTGCGTGCGTGCGAGTGTATGTGTGTCTGTAAGGAAAATAAAACGGCTCTCACTGATAAAATGGAGCCGGATCAACCATCAACCGCGACCTGGATCAGCCTCAACTTTGATCATCCTTTTCGGATTTGATCCTGTTTTCGGCATTGTCTGGCTTCCTGGCTGGATATTTGACAAGTTTATTGCTCTAATAACAATACTGGGGTAGATCACTTTGAGAGAGAGCGAGGGAGAGACTTTTATTAGTCTAATAATGATAGAGTGGGAAAAACTTAAAACACACGACCCCTTGAGGTGGAACCCATCTAATTGGTATTTATTTTTCAGCTGCCATAATCACCCCTCTTGGAGATGATGGAAGAGGGTCTAATAATTTAACTTCTTTTGAATTAATTGAAAGCAAGAGTTTGCCAAACACTCTGGAGCTCCTCGTTTTGCAATAGTTTTAAATGACCTAATATTTAGGGAGAGTTTAAAACTGGACACAGTAGAGAACACAGGCTAGTTTGAGTCTCTCGGAGTCCTGATGTTGACATGCTCTCATTCATTTTTTTGGGTCAAAACGAAGCTCACACGCCCATTCCAGCTGGCCAAGTTTGAAGACGGCACAGTTCTCATGGCACTTGCGGCCTTGTTTGTTCGGGGGGGGCAGAAACTCATTGAGAACGGTGTGAATGTATCGCTTCATTGTGTCCCTGGAAGAGGAAGTTTCCAAGGCTGTCCCGAGAGGTGGGGCGTGGGGGGTGAACGGTCCTGGCTTCCAAAGCCTCAATCGTCCTGTGAGATATCCTATCAGCCCCCATCCAGGATTACACGGACAGCTGCAGGCTAAAAAAATAGGCTCCTTTCTTCCTTTGTGTGTGTGTGTGTGTGTGTGTGTGTGTGTGTGTGTGTGTGTGTGTGTGTGTGTGTGTGTGTGTGAGTGTGTGTGTATAAGAGTGTGTATGTGTGTGTGTGTGTGTGTGTGCATGAGTGTGTGTGTATTTCTGCATGTGTGAGTCTGTGCATGTATAAGAATGTGTATGTATTTGAGTGTATGCGTGTGCAGTGTGTTGTGTGTGTGTGTGTGTGTATTTGTGTGTGAGTGTGTGTGCGTGTAAGTGTGTGGGGGTGTGTGTGCCTGTATTTGTGTGTATGTATGTATTTGTGTGTGTGTGAATGTGTGTGTCTAAGTGTGTAGTGTGTGTGTGTGTATGTATTTGTGTGTATGTGTGTGTGTGTGTGTGTGTGTGTGGGTGTGTGTATGTGGGGGTTTGTGTGTATGGTGTGTGTGTGTAGTGTGTGTGTGTGTATGTATTTGTGTGTGTGTGTGGGTGTGTGTGTGTGTGTGTGTGTGTATTTGTGTGTATGCGTGTGTGTGTGAGTGTGTGCCTGTAAGTGTGTAAGTGTGTGGGGGTGTGTGTATGTATTTGTGTGTATGCGTGTGTGTGTGTGTAAGTGTGTGGGGTGTGTGTGTATGTATTTGTGTGTATGCGTGTGTGTGTGTGTGTAAGTGTGTGGGGGTGTGTGTATGCGTGTGTGTGTGCCTGTGTGGGGGTGTGTGCGTGTGTGTATGCGTGTGTGTGTGTGTGTAAGTGTGTGGGGGTGTGTGTGTATGTGTGTGTGTGTGCCTGTAAGTGTGTGGGGGTGTGTGTGTATTTGTGTGTATGCGTGTGTGTGTGTGTGTAAGTGTGTGGGGGTGTGTGTATGTATTTGTGTGTATGCGTGTGTGTGTGTGTGTGCCTGTAAGTGTGTGTGTGTGTGTGTGTGGGGGTGTGTGTATGTATTTGTGTGTATGTGTGTGTGTGTGTGTAAGTGTGTGGGGTGTGTGTATGTATTTGTGTGTATGTGTGTGTGTGTAGTGTGTGCGTGTGTGTGTGTAGTGTGTGTGTGCCTGTAAGTGTGTGTGTGTATGTATTTGTGTGTATGCGTGTGTGTGTGTGTGTGTAAGTGTGTGGGGGTGTGTGTATGTATTTGTGTGTGTGTGTGTGTGTGTGTGTGTGTGTAAGTGTGTGTGGGTGTGCTCGTGTTTGGGAACATTTGCGAGGCCTCCAGGATGAATGGGCCCCACCGCGGCGGCAGGACGGTGTTTAATCTCTTAATTAGCAGCCTGGTAATGAGCTGGGCCTCTGAAGCTGCAGCTGGGTGCCGCTCTGTGCTGCACAGTCTGGCAGAGTGGGGCCCGCGAGCGACGCGCCGCAAACAAACAGCAACACAAACCCTGCCTCGCCTCATCACAGGGTCACACAGGATTGGGCCATAACACCATAATGACAACTCTGCTGAAGGAGGACTTAAGAAATAGATTCAGTTATGCCCCCCCCAGCAGTATGGGGGAAGGGCAACCGTGGCTAAAATACAATCAAATACAGAACCACAGTAAGAGGCCTGGGCACAAGACCCACCCTGCAGTCAAAACCTGAGAGCCGAGCAGCTGGCGCGACCGTGACACGACCACGCCCTAACATGACCAGACCCTGACACCACCCCACCATAACGCAGCGGTGGGCAGGTTTTGGGCGCTGCCCCTGTCCTCTCCCAGCTACAGGGGGCTACCTGACCGTCTGGCCGCTCAGGAGCGAGACTTCAGTGAGGCCCCCACCCCCCTGGGAGCTGGCAGCAACGAGCACAGAGCCCTCGGTGACTTGGGCCAGGCCACCACTCCTGGGGGCTCCCTCCACCGGCACTGATAATGATGACGTCGTCCATTTATGCCCCTCCCATGGGGGAGTCCCACCAGCCAGCGGATGGAGAGGGGTGAGGGGGACGTCCCCTTCTGATCCGGCCCATGGGCCGGCTCCAATATAATGGAGAGCTGGAGCGAGGGCGGAGCGCGGGGGCAGGGGTTAGAGGAAGTGGTGGGGTAAAGGTCACAGTGCTTCCTTTGAGGGGAACAGTGAAGTTTGATGAGCGACAGGAAACCGACTACAAACAAGCTGGGGGAGACACGAGGGACAGGGCCATCCGGCTTCTAAAAGATCCTGTAAATACGATGCGGTGAGATGCGCCGTTTCACCCCGGAGAGCAACAGGCTCTTCACCCCCGCAGTGGGTCAACACCTGTCGATTCACGCCTGGCCCGGCAGCCATTCACCGTCAGGTGTGAGAGGGACGAACTGGACGGAGCTGTGTCTGTTCTGGACTGACCTTCTGAGGGAAAAGCCGGCACAGGACTTGATCCCGCAGACAGCACGTTTGGCTTTCAAAACAGTAACAGTGCAGCCAAAATAACAGGGCCACGAGCCATAACACTCTGCTCATAATATTAGCAATCTTTTCATGTTTAATGGGAAACAAGGCAAAATCACTTTTACTAGGCACAAAATAAGGATTTTTATTGTACTTATTTGCTTAAATAAGCTTTTTTTTTTAAGCCCATTATTGGCAGATAAGATTGGTGAACTGATAGACCAGTCAGGTTCTGATAAGTAACTTAGGCCTGATATATAATTCACAAGGGGTCAGACTACCGACGTCTACACTAAACGGACACCCGGAAGCTGTGTGCGGAGTCGGGTTTCCGGATCTTTCTACGCTTCCTCTGCATCTCAACACACATCATTACATCGTGTCACATCACTGTGCTTCACCACACAGGTAGACACCCCCCCCAACACACACCCAGCTCCACCCACTAACACACCTGTGATACAACACCTGCAGGGCAGGTGGGGAACCGGGAGAGAGAGCAGGTGTGTGCATATGCGTATATGTCTGTGCGTGTGCGTGCATGTATGTGTGTGTGTATATATATACACACACACACACACACACAGGGATGCATGTCTGATGTCAGGGCATGTGTGTGTGTATGTCTGATGATTGATGTTATGTTCTGTGTGTGTTTTGGAAGTAGAGTGAGTACGGATGCAGGTGTGTGTGTGTATGCATAAGAGTGTGTGTTTGTGTGTGCGTATGTATAAAAGAGTGTGTGTGTGTACGTATAAGAATGTCTGTCCATGTATGTATAAGAGTGTGTGTGTGTAAGAGTGTGTGTGTGTGTGTGTGTGTGTGTGTGTGTGTGTGTGTGTGTGTGTGTAAGAGAGTGTGTGTGTGTGTGTGTGTGTGTGTGAAAGAGTGTGTGTGTGTGTGTGTGTGTGTGTGTAAGAGAGTGTGTGTATGTGTGTGTGTGTGTGTGTGTGTGTGTGTAAGAGAGTGTGTGTGTGTGTGTGTGTGTGATAGCCCGTGTCAGTACAGTGCGTTGGGATTCTCCTCAGTGTACCGGGTGCTCCTTCAGTTCCGCTCCGTCACGCTGCGTTTGGGCCCAGCTGTCTGAGGGGCCGGCCTGACCTCAGAGAACCGCAGCCAGGACCGGCCTGGTGCAGACTACAGGAGGAGAGACCTCATCCCAAATCGACCTGGCCTCACACCTCACACTCCCCCAACACCCACTGAGACTTCCACGTGAGAGAGCACCACTCACTGCACACACACTGCTAATCCCACTGGAAGAACACTGCCCTGAACCTGACCAGCTCTGCCACACACACACTGCTAATCCCACTGGCAGAACACTGCCCTGAACCTGACTGGCTCTGCCACACCCGCCACTGCGTTCTCACGCATGCACGCACGCACACACACACGCGCGCACGCACGCACACACACAAACGAGACACACAAACGCGCACGCACGCACACACACGCACACGTCTCAAAGAGGCCACCCCACATAAAGATAGTGACTATTGCATAGAGACAAACAGGTAGTCCACTTCCTTGTGCAAGCTGCAAACTGATCCATATGGTTCGCAGTGCTTTATTACAAAACAACACGCCATACATTGGGAGTAGCTACCCTAACTCACCAGTGGATTTTATAACAGAGGCTCAATCTTACTTTTAGCTACTGCAGCCTGGGTAGTGTGTATCACGTGATAACCCAACACTTTAATTGAAGTAAAGTTACTGAATTTTAAATAAGCACACAGTGAACGCTTCCACTTCCAACTACTGTAGCTAACCAGCTAGTGTGCTAACTAGCAACACAGGCTAATAGAAACACCGCACATGTGCTCTGGCCACTCTCATTATTGGATTGAACAGGGGTGCATAACGCGACTGGTTTTTGGGCGAGAACTGTCGACTCGACCCCTAAAACAAACCCTCAACTGACGGACCATAGATCTGAAAGGCTTGCGTCCCTCATAAGCAAAACTGACATCAATCGCATGCAACATCAATGCCCGAGGATCAAAGAGCACAGACCAGCTGCGTCAAGTACATGCATATAAAAATAAATAAAATAAAAAATAAAAAAAGGGGCCAGATGGCAACCCAAATACATCAACTCAAATGTATAATATATCAATACACTACTCCATTTCATCCATGATTTCATTCTCTCACATTGAGAAATGATGTTCAATATGTACTTACAGGGGTTTAAATTCCACAGCCTGCAGGCTTGTAGAGTAGCCCGCATACTTTGACAAATAGCTGTCGCTGAACCTGATGGAGGAGGAACGGATGATAATCGGCGTGACAATTTGAGTGCAGAGGCGCACAGAATTTCCAGGATGTCTGGTTCACCTCAATTAATTATTATTTTTTTTCTTTATTTTTTTTTTTTTCTTTATTTTTTTTTTTTTTTAAATCGGCTGATTGACAGCGTCCAGCACGTCACAAAACGATGTTTCCCAGGTGTGCTTCCACGCATGACGAAGACGGCTCATTTCAACTAAGCAATGTGGCTGCCGAGATAAGAACGTCTGTGATAAAATAGCATTTCTCACAGAGAACCGATTGAAATCATAGACGAGTGCCGAGACTGAGAAACTCGCTGTTCTGCTTTGAAGGAAATCCTTGTGTGTGAAATTGTATGTTTAAGTCCATTACTCTTAACCTAATTCAGATTAGGGTAAGGGTAAAGGAAACCTATCTATTTCCCCCCATTTTCTCAACCAGAATGCTTTCAGACTTTGTACTTTTAATATAGTTTCGTTATTTTAGTTCAGTTTACTTTGAGTTATTTTGCAGCTTTTTGTTAACAAAGTGCGTTTCTCCCCGAGTACAATATGACTTTTCTCTTGTTTTTGTTTTTTATTCCCCATTTTCTCCCAATTTTTTGTAGCCAATTATACCCTATTTTTCATGTCAATTATCCCCCCCTCATACGAGAGCTCGCTGCCATAGTCCACAATGACTTCTAAGACGGGGTTATACAATGAGCAAATAAATCCAGAAAGACTTATTTGTCGGATTTATAAATGAGTGTTTTTTGATGACCGCTAAATACTAAACTTTGTTCTCAAATTTATTTTTCAGTCAACCATTAGCTATAGAAGGCACTTGTTAACTCTAAACTACTGATTAGGTTCCCATTGCATGGCCTTCAATAGGCTTTGATTGAAAAGGCCTTTATCAGGGCCTGCTCTGCTTTGAATGAGTCCCAAAGGTGCTTTGATTGCGGTTGAGCGCTCACAAATACCCGGATGTTAAAACTCATTTCATTTCATCCAGCGCTGCCGAGCACATACTCAAACACACACACATATGTACACACAGGCATGCATATGTGTGCACACACACAGACACACGGACAATTCAAAGCTTCTTCTTCGTCTTCCTCCAAAGAAGCCGCCTCCCTCTGCCAGTAAAAGTCCTAAAGCAGTGTGATCGGAGAGCGGACAGACACCCCAGTGTTCCTGTGCGAGTCTGAAAGCACCGCCCGGGACTCTGATCAGCACCCAATCGCCTGCTTGATTTATGTGACACTGGCGGCTCCCAGACACCCGGTGCTCTGAGTTTAACTCCCTGCAGTGAGGGTTCTTAAGGGTTCTTAATTCCCAATTGCTGTGGGGGAGGGGACACACACACACACACACACACAGACACAGACACACACACACACACACACACACACACACACACACACACACACACACACACACACCACACACACACACATACACACACACATACACACACACACACACACACACACACACACACACACAGTCATTACCTCTTCCGATCCTGAGCCGAGCAGGTGAGGACAGGGCTGTGCGTCAGTGGGTCTCAAGCCGTGCAGGTGAGCCGTGCTGGAGGCCGGCAGGTGGGGGGAAGAGATCAGAGCGTCTCTGTCGGAGGTGTGCGGGTGAGAGGGAGATCAGAGCCTCAATGACTCTGCGTCGGAGGTGCGCAGCCTGCAGGACAGAAAGAACATAAAGGTCACGGCTGTGCTCCAACGTGCACACTTCCCCACTACCTGCGTCTGCTCTCGGTACGAGGCACACTGCTCAACAGGCTGGTGAGAATGTGCCAGCAAGCGTGTGCAGTATGAGCCAACTGGGTATGGATTCAGAGAGCACTTTCACATCACCATCTCACCATGACCTTTGACCTTATATACTGTAAATATAATGAGGCATTTATCAAACTTCCTGATGCGTTTCAAAAGAGGCCAACAATATTTAGTCAAGAATGAATGAATGAATGAATGAATGCATTAATTAATTTATTTTAATAGTCTTTTCAAGAATTTGCCTTGCATATGTTGAGTATCGCTCACATATTCGCATTCAAACACATTCAAAGGCAGTAACAACAAAAGAAAGTCATGGCACATTATGAATAAATATATACAATAAATGTCAAGAAACAAAAATGCTTGACTCATGACATTTCTATAAAAATTCCTCCATCACCGCTTTCTTCTTTGCTGGACTTTGAAAAGTAGCGTCACACAGCAAGGATGTTGGGATTCTCTGTCCTCCCAGACACACTAGAACACAAGCGGGGAGTTTCTAACTTTCTATGCTATATACTATACTCACTCTCGCATATCCAACTTTCGGAATAGTACTTGATACGAGTCACAAACGTCTGTACTTTAATGTGTTATAGAAAGTGCAGGTAACTGCCAAAATAAAGGAAACACTTGAGTACAACTTGAGTTAAATTCAAAGCCATTCTGAGTACCCTCGTCCTATGGTGAAGTATTTCTATCCTGATGTGAGTGGATATGTTTGTGTGCACGTGTGACTGTGTGTGTCAGAAAGAGTGGTTCAGGGAGCATGAGACATCATTTTCACACATGGATTGGCCACCACAGAGTCCAGACCTTAACCGCATTGAGAATCTTTGGGATGTGATGGAGAAAACTTTGCGCAGCGGTCCGACTCTCCCATCATCAATACAAGATCTTGGCGAAAAATGTATGCAACTCTGGACGGAAATAAATGTTGTGACATTGCAGAAGCTTATCGAAACGATGCCACGGTGAATGCGTGCCATAATCAAATCAAAGTCCAACAAAATATTAGAGTGTGTCACTTTTTCTTGGGACGGGCAGTGTATTTGTGTAACTGTGTGTGTGTGAAATCTGAAATAGCCCCTGGCTGCTCTACTCAGACTCACCCACAGCCTGAAGTGTGGAGTTGACAGCAACCATTCTCGCCTCCAAGCCATTAACAGTACATCACACACACACACAGACACACACACTCCAGCTGATTTCACTGATCACTTAGGAGTTGACTGGGAACTGGTCAGATATGATGCTGTAGATTACTGTGACCTGAGCTCAGATGTTCATCTCCCACACAGACCTGAACTTCACACACTCCTGGAACATTTCAGTCTCACAGCAAAATACTACACCATTCACTTCCCATCTTTTCTCCTTCCACCTCTCCATCCACCTCTCCCTCCCACCCCTGACCTCCTCCTCCCTGACCTCCTCCTCTCCCTGTAGGCCGAGCCGCTCCACTGGGCTGTAAGGGAGGAGTGGGACCAGGTCAGTTACAGACGGGACTGAACAATGGAGGGGCAGACACGGCCGCGGGGGTGTTTGGGCATGACCGCAGGAGGACACTGTAAATCAATGCTACTCAGTTCGGCTCCACTTCCTCTGGCCTTCCCCCATTCACCGTTTCACTATGAGATCAATCCTTGCTCGTATGTAAAAGTGCATGAGTGTGTCAGTGTGTGAGTGTGTGTGTGTGTGTATGTGCATGGCAGGGGGTTTGAGAAGGGGGGCAGGGGGTGGGGTGGGGCACGCTTCCACGCTCTGCCCTCCTAGCCCCCCTGCGGAGAAGCCCTCCTGTCCCGTTCATTCATATTTAAACTGCAGCCCCCACTCCACGCTTTCATCCCCTCTCCCACACCGGCCCCTTTTGTATGGAAATGATGGAGGGATCTGCATTTGAGAGGGACCCTGCCGTCGCTCTCTCTCTCCCTCCGTCCATCTCTCTCTTTCTCGTTATGACAGTGATGTGTCTTTTTATTTCATTTATTTTTCCATGTAACCATGCGGGGTGCTGAGAAACTGTCAGAGCTCACCTGTAATCGCTTGTGTTTCTTAATGGCCCAGTAAGGTGGGTTTAAATTCAAACCCCTCTCTCTCTGCCTGATTCTCCCTCCCTCTCTCTCTCCCCGTTTTTCTCTTTCCCTCGCTCTCTCATTATGACAATGGCGTGTGGGGGGCCTGGTCTTTGAAGGAGATAGGAGTGATAATACACTGATGTGTGCACACCGCTTGTCGCTGGCTAAGTCTCCGTTTGTCGTGTTGATGACACACACGCACGCACGCACGCACGCGCGCAAATGCACACAAGAAAATGACTGAGACTGTCTGCCGCTGTCAAACATAAGACACGAGAGAAAGAGGCTCTTAAAATCCTATTCCTACTAAATGAAAAAATGAAAGAGAGAAGCGGAGAACCCTCACTTGTAACTGTCACTTCTAACGCGCGCTGAACTAGCAGTGATCTCACCCCTCTGTCATTCCCAGTGATGCTCCACATCTATGATCAGACCACTGTGGACAGAAGACGAGAGAGATAGAGATAGAGATAGAGATAGAGATAGAGATAGAGATAGAGATAGAGATGGAGATGGAGATGGAGATGGAGAGAGAGAGAGATAGAGATAGAGATAGAGATAGAGATGGAGATGGAGAGAGAGAGAGAAAGAGAGAGAGAGAGAGAGAGAGAGTGCTAAATGAAAATCAATCCCACAATGCCCCTGGACTTTGATGCCTCCTCTCATCTCTCAGGACTGCCTCTGCACTCCTGCAGCTCAGAATGGACCAGGACCAGAACCAGGTCAGGGAGCGCTGACATCACTGATCTGGATCAATACTCAGCCTGCGCCTGCAGCCACCTCTACACTGCCAGCCCGAACCTCCTCTACGGGACACGCTTCTCCTCTCTGACACCAATCCATCACGGGCTGGCAGTGTAGTGTAATGGTTAGGGAGCTGGGCTTGTAACTCAGAGGTTGCAGGTTCAATTCCCAGGTGGGGCTCTGCTGTTGCAAGGTACATAACCTGAATTGCTTCAGTAAAATATCCAGCTGTATAAATGGATTGTATGTAAAGAAATGTAAACTGTGTAAGTCGCTCTGGATAAGAGCGTCTGCTAAATGCGTAAAAATGCATTGTGGCACACAGTAAAGCAGGAGAAAGCGTGAGCACAGTCACAGTCAGTCAGAATACACACACTTTCACACACCATATTCACTTAAGGAGGGGGGGGGGGTATGTATTTGTTCAAACCCTTGAACAAATATGTACCATTGAGAGAGTTAAAATACCCAAGAGCCCTTTGGTGTAATGAAATGGTGCATCTGTAAAATACTGCTCCCTCGAAATAGGCAGTTTCCTGCCCTGCCTACTCTGGACGCTGGAATTTCTGTGTTCATTTGGCAGCCTGCTGTTCCCCAGGAAGGCGATTTGAGGGTCTGGTTCATCAGGGGAACCATCCCCCCCTTTCTCTCCCTCCACAGGGGGTGTCGTAACTGGGGGGGCGGGACAGGGGTGTGCAGCGCACCCCACCACTCGTGCCTCAGGGGAAATGGCGTTTATGGTGCGCGCTCACCCCCATCACAAACTCCACACCGCTCGCGCTGACCGGCACCTAGTGAACCGGGCGATGACCGTTCCACCTCAAACCCCCCCCCCCCTCCTGTGCTGACGCTGGCTCCCCTCACACCGCCTTCAACAGACCAGCGTCAGCCAACATTACGCAGCATATTCACACGTTCTTTTCTGTTCGCCACAAACGTTTGCCAATGTTACACAAGAGTCTGAAATGGACGCGCGCAGCACGCAAACAATGGCTGCCGAATGGGGAGGACGGCGAAAGAACAATATGTTGGCTGTAATCCGTTGCAATTAATTTAATATTTAGGTTTAAAAACAAACTGATTAGCAGCTAATGAGGTAGCTTGCATTTTTTCAACCTAATGTAATCTAATTATTTATGGGGTTTTTTTGTCAAGTAGATCGCCATTTACTGTGCACCACCGTTGGCGTTTTTTAACGCTGTACTGTAACTCCACACTGCTCTGGAGCCCGGTCTCATGGGCCCTCCACGGAGCTGGCCCCTGACCTGCCGCCGCTCCGTAATGACAGATGCACTCACTGCTACCGAGAGTCCCGCATGCTGCCTCTCAGTGCACATCCGTCCCTTAATGGGGGCTTCCTGTGGCCCCATTAGCACGATGACAGTAATTAGGATAAATGACCTAGCTGACAAGGGTAATAGCCTTCTGCCCCAGAGAGAGGGGAGGGGGGGATTGCCCTGCGAGGCCTTATGTGTGTGCGAGAGAGAGAGAGAGAGAGAGAGAGAGAGAGAGAGAGAAGGGGAGAGACTTGACTTTTGCCCACATACACACACACAACAAATACAAACAAACAAAAACTATACATGAAATACTCAAATAAATGTAGAGAGAGTGAGATGGACAGAGGGATTGAGAGAGAGAGAGAGAGGAAGAGGGAGAGAGAGAGAGAGAGAGAGAGAGGGAGAGGGAGAGGGAGAGAGAAAGAAGGGAGAGAGAGAGGTTTGTGAACATGCTGGCACACTGCAGAATCTCACAAAGTCGCCCCACCCCTAACTCCATATCAGCACAGGGTCAATCACAGATTAAACATGTCTGCATTAAAAAAATAACTATCCAAAAACTCAGCACTAGTACTGTGGGGGTGGTGTTTTTCTTTTAAACCTGTTCAGGTTTCAAGTCCAGCTCAGGTTTCTTCTTTTTGAAGAAAATGGATGTGGAGTGTAGTGAGTTGTGCTCCTCACACCGGAGCTCTGTGGATTGCAGATTGATCTGTGAAGGCCGTGGCTATTGAGTCGGAGGAGGGGGTTGGGGGTGGGCGAGTGTGTGCAGAAAGTACAGTTCTGTCAAACAAAGGACACCTCTGACAGAGTTTCCTCTCCCAGAGTGCACTTGTCCTTCTCCCTCCTTCAATGAAGTAATTGAGCGCGAGACGTCTGACCCGGTGGGGGAAAGGGGGCGGTCTGTCTCAGACGGCCTTGAGTCACGTTCCTCCTGATAGGAGCGCTCCGTTGCAGGAGACGTCTTTCAGCCGAGAACCCACGGCCACGTGCCCTTGATAAGCCCTCCGGGCCAACAAGGAAGGACGATACGAACAACGTTAATGGTACAGACGCCGTTATCTCCAATAATCTGGCAATGCCCCAGGCAATCTCCTGGTAAGGAGAGCTCCTTAACAGGAGGTGCTCTGACGTCAGGAGGGACTGTGATGTATGGGTGAAGGAGGCCGGGCAAGCAGCAACCGCAGAACCAGAACCAGAAGCCTAAGCTCTTAAAATGCCCTCATCACAGTAAGGCCCCGTTTACACCTGTATTTTCACGCGACGTATATATCCAAATCCTTATACATGTCGCATAAGGTTCGGATTTGTGGAATGGTGGAATCGGAATTGATTCGGAATTGATTTGGACCCATCAGGATATCCCTGAGCCAAAATGGCGGCGTGAACGTAAGGTGCGGGTGACGGGTATATCGGTATGTGCGGGACACCACTTCAGATTCAGCGCCGGGAAGTAAATCTAGACATGCAGAACAGCATTTGTGCGTTATATGATGTGTTATATAACGTGCAAAGAAGTTAAACTGAACGGAGTGGCAAAGTCCAATGCTTGGCCAGACGATGCTTCGCTTTCGACACCGCCAGTCACAGGGCTACGGCAGTGAACTCATAGTACGAGGGGGGGATTGACATGAAAAATAGTGGGTGTAATTGGCTAGCAAACTGGGAGAAAAATGGGAGAAAAATCAGAAACAAAATGTCCTTTAAAAACACCATTTTGTTTTGTCATGTCCCTCAGAGACATTTTTGTACTTTTTGCACATATTTGTTAGTTGCTTAGCTACCTCTATGCTTTAGAGGTACAAATGTGCTTCTCTCTCTGCAGTAAAGCAATAGCAGAGATGAAGGGGGGGGGGAAGAAATGTGACACGAGGAAGAGGGGGAGCCACGTTGGGTTGGACCAGGTGTGCGAGCGTCAACTCGGGAATCAGGTCAGGTGACATCAGCCAGGTGCGGAAACAACAACTACGGCCTGCCTTTTCTTTCTTTTTTAAAAAAAATAAAGAAATCCTATTATTCATTCTGCTCTTTGTTCCGACTGGAAAAGCAAACTTTCGCATTCTCTTTCATTGACCTCTTTTTGCATGCTGTGTGTAAGATGGAAAGAGAAAGTGAGAAAGAGAGAGAGATGGAAAGAGAGAGAGACAGAGAGCTGGTTATGTTATACAACAAAACACAAAAGTAAATGCTAATGGAACAGAGTGGTAAAGAGAGAAAGAAAGACAAAGAGAGTGAGAGAGAGTAGAAGGTAAGAGGGGGATAGAGAAACACCTCTTTTCATGTAATATAATATAATAATATACGCCATTTAGCAGACGCTTTTATCCAAAGCGACTTACAGTAGTGAATGCATACATTTTCAGTATATGTGGCCCCAGTGGGGATTGAACCCTCTGGTTCAATGTGCCCATGTCCACCACTCAATGTACTTGATGCTTTCCGATGTCAGAATGGGCTAACAACCTGCCCTGCATGATCACCCTGCAATTCTCACTTCAGCCCTGCTTTTTACATTTACATTTACATTTTAGGCATTTAGCAGACGCTCTTATCCAGAGCGACTTACACAGTTTGCATTTCTTTACATACAATCCATTTATAGAGCTGGATATTTTACTGAAGCAATTAAGGTTAAGTACCTTGCTCAAGGGTACAACAGCAGTGTCCCACCTGGGAATTGAACCTGCAACCTGAAAGACATTTGGCCCCTTCACATTCCACATCCACACCGCTTCCTTTCCTCTGTTTCCACAGACTGCAGGACGACCTTCCTGCTCCACCGTACACCAAAGACTTAAAAAGATAAACATGTACATGAGTGAAACCACACAGTGTAATGTTGCTCTTAAACATCAATGTTTGCCACTACACATATCCCAATATGATTCAGGTAATGGTTCTCCTACGGCCTATTGTTTTGACACCGTGTGAGCATTAACATAAAGCAAACGTTGTTCTCAGACCTTTATTAGGCTAGCATTACATGTACTGCATGACATTTACTTTAAAACAATTGCTATTGCATGCTTGTATTTCAGTGCCAAATTGTAGCGCATTTCAGGAATGTGCCACAATGGCCTAGTGTATGTGAAATAAATAAATAACCATGCCGCTAAAAAGCTGTGTTGGGGTGGGGGGGTCAAAATGCACGCTAATCTAGAACACATGCGAAATGAATGAGACGTGGCCTGACTCGGGAGTCGCTTACATCAGGATGAAGAACTGCTTTAAAAGCCTCTGTACACGTACAGAGGATCCGGTAGTCGTAAGCTCTGTGTCTCGTAAGCTTTAAGGGGCCTGCGCGCCTGTCGGAGTAGCACTGTGCAGCGCAATTAATGGCTGATCTCGGATCAGCACTGCGCACTACGAGCAGCACTGTGCAGTGTAATGGCTGACCTCAGATCAGCCCCGCATACCAGGCCCACAAACATCCCTACTGAGCCAGGCTGGCACAGCACATAGGGCAACGCGGGGACAGGGCATTTGTCCTTATGTGATCCTGGGTGCCCCGTGGCATCATGGGAGAGGGACACCGGGGGAAATTAAAAACACACCGCTCCCGTTCCCCCACTCCAACTGATGGCTCCCTCTCTCTCTCTCCCCCCTTGGTTTGTTTCTTTCACTTGCTCAATCTCTCCACGCAGTCCTGGGACACTGCTGCTATTCTACATCTTTGTACATGGAGAAGGGAGAGAGAGAAAGAGAGAGTGTGTACAGAAGCAAAAGGAGTCCCTCTGACTGTGAAGAAATGAGCAGACGAGTGTAAGAGGAAGAGAGGGAGAGAGGAGGAAACCACAGCAGGAATGTGGGGCAGGGACTAAGCTTTGGGGCAACTTGTGCCCTTTCTCCCTCTTTTCAGTTTTTTTCCCCCTCTCCTTTTCCTCCCTCCTTTCCTCTCTTTCTCTTTCTTCCTCCACTGCGGTCAGATCTGTCTGTGGCTTTCGGGATCAGCTGGTATTTAGCCATAGTCCCAGATTTGCCTGAATCGACAACTCAAGGAGAGAGACCGAGAGAGAGAGAGAGAGAGAGAGGGGAAAAAGAGAGGGAGGAGGGAGGGAGGAGGGAGTAAGCCACAAACAGGGAGGGAGCCACAGAGAGAGAAAAAGAGAGGAGAGGAACGAGAGAGAGAGAGAGGAGTGAGACTGGAAAGCCAGAGAACCAAAACAGTGCCCTCCCTGTTTCCAGATCCCAGCTCAGACCGCTAACTATGCACACAGAATGAGGGATTCATCTCTTACTCACAACAGATCAGAGCACCACATGAACAAGCAATCACTGCTCCATCCCTGTGTTCTTTATGACTCGGGTACACTGGCGGCATGTGTCACTAACGCGGCCGCTTCTGTGTAATTACAGCCCCATCTCTCTGCCTACAGCGCGGCTAAAGGCAGAGGGGGTTTCAGCTCAGGCTGCAGCGCCGAGGGGCCCGGCACCTGTGGGGCACGGAGGCAGAGGACACATGGGGACACATGGGGACAGA
>JAINUG010000260.1:687500-837500 GCA_029706075.1 Aldrovandia affinis
CCGCCATCTCTTAAAATAATAACATCTCGACATAATAACAGCCCCCGGCAGCAGCACCGTACTGACGGCTTATCCGCTGGTTTGTGGAACGGACCGCTCTCGGTCCTGGGACGGCGCAAGCACCGGGTCCGGCAGAGCTGACGTGGCCCATCAGGCCCAGATGGCGCGTGTTCTGCCCACTCACGCCAAGGCCCCAGAGCCCCGTGCCAGCTGCCTGCCGGCCGGGGCATGCCGCACCCACCTTGAGCAGCGGGCGCTGCCATCTCCCCGTCCTCCCCATTCCTCCACCCTTTCTCCTCTCTCTCTCTCTCTCTCTCTCTGTGCCTGTCTTTCATTTCAGGTTCTCTCTGTTGCATTAAGAGAACTTATGCGTTCTGGTATGTTTTCGGGCACACAGACAGCAGCTCTTGTTCTCATTAGCATTCCTGTGCATTTATGTGTGTCGCACAGATTTAATGTGTGACTTCCAAACGGAGATGCAAGTCTGAGGAAAAGCTAAATTCTTTGCACAACAGACAGTAAACAAATGTAAAGTCTCACTCCTTCGCCCATCCCAGCTCCTGCCCCAATCATCTGCCCTCCAGTCTCCCCGTGCAAAGCCCCTCTCTCTCCCTCGTTTCTAAAATAGCTTGTTTTTGGCAGGGTGTGGCACAGGCGGCTTTGCAGAGGCATTTGCATACAGGTCGAGCCGGCTCAGGCTCGGTCCCGCTGCACCCCGCTCAGTGTACAACCCTGTCGCGTTGGAACAATGCCCCCACCCCACCCCCTCGCATTTTTACACAACGCTGCTCCCTGGGGTCTGCCAAAGAGGTGCGAGAGGAGGAGCCCCCCCCCACCCCCGTTATCAAAACAGCTGTGCTCGCCCCTTAACGCAGAGCGACAGACCTCTCCACCCACTCTCTGCTGCCCTCCCCTTTAAAACCTGCTCAGCTTCCCAGGAGGGGGGGGGCAAGCGCAGCGAACACAAACTGCACCGGGCCGCTAAAGTTACAAAGGCGCGCGGGAGCTCAATTAACGCTTTGTCCTGTTCTTTAATTACTCACCGTGGCAATGCTCCTGCGAGCGGAGAACGGAGGATGTGGTTTGAAGACCTCCACCCCCATCCCCCTATCCCCCATCACCCCTCCCACCAAATAAGAAAGAAAAAAGAAGTGGGAATTCAGAAGAAGCCTTTGTTTTTCGTCCTTGGGGAGTGGCGGAAACAGAGGGGGGAGGAGTGAAGAAGAGGTGATTTGGTGCAGGTATGAGGGTGATAAAAATAGGGAGAGGGGGAGGGAGGGAGGGAGAGAGAGAGAGAGAGAGAGAGAGAGAGAGAGAGAGAGAGAGTGAAAATAAGTTGAGGGCTGAATGGGGGCCTGTGTGCTCTCCAGCCCGCAGGGGGATGAACGAGGGGGCCTGAGCGCCCCCGAGCTGGCCACTTCAAACCCCCGCCAGGCCTCAATAGAAGCCCTTTTTATTGACAGGAAACACCCGGACAAAATGCACATGCAAACGCATAAACTGGAACACGAACACGCACACACACACACACACACACACGGACACACACACACACACACACACACTAAACAATAACTTGTTGGCAAACTAAAGTCTTTGGCCCTAGCCAAAGGATTAAAAACCTTAAGCCTGCAGATTCTGGCCAGGTTCCCAGGCCAAGTTTGTGGGTTAAACAGGATAAAGTACACCCCTGTCCTCTTTTTCTCAGCTTCCCCCCCACCACCTCACACCCCCCACCTCCCCTTGTGGTTTCCCTCTCCGTGAGGCAGCAAGCGCATCAAAGGGCTCTTTTGTGAGGGCAGCAGGGTCAAACACATTGAAGAGTGCAGGACGCACGTTCAGCTCTTCCTTGCCCCCAGGTGCTCTGGCTTTACGAGAGCACCGGGCCTGGATGTCCTCCCCTCTCTCGCACACACGGGTCTGCAGCCCGGCTGCCTCTGTCAGACCTCACCGGCCCTGATCTCAAGAGTGTACACACTGTGTGCACTAGTCTCAAACCGAGTTGCTCTGTTCGCTTAATCTCGTCTCAAACCGCTTTGCTATATTCCCTCAATCTAGTCTCAAACGGATTTGGTCAGTTGACACAAAATACAGACTCACACCAATAGGTCACTTGGAATAGCTTCTCACTCTGAAGTGGTGTAACTCTCCACAACATGTGGGAATGTGCTTTGCTAATGGTCAGTTACTACTTATGATGAATGAATGAGTGGGTGGGTACGTGAAATGATAAACTGCCGCAGCCAACCAAATCCACCTTCAGAAATCTGCGGGCAGGAAGCCAAGTTATCCTGATGCTCCATGGAGAGATTCTGTACCAAATCTATACATACAAACATTACACAGGGCTAAAACAAGATGAAAAAGCAAATAAATAGAGAAATGAATTAAAAATTGGATCAAAGGCAGTAAAGTGAGTGTGAAAGAGCTGACTCAGGCTGACCTCTGAATCACCATGGCCAGCACTCCAGGAGCTCACGTTCTAGGGCACGGTTTGGGGGTGTTGGTTTCTCACTCACACACTCACTCTCGGTTTCGCACACGCACGGGCCCACGCACACACACACACACACACACACACACACACACATACATACATACACTTGCATGCACACATACTTGCACACACACACACACACACACACACACACACACACACACACACATACACACACACACACACACACACACACACACACAGATACAGCAGTCTCACACTAACGCTCTCACACACACACACACACACACACACACACTCGCTCACAAGGAGATGCAAATGAAGCCATCAGCTTCTCTCCCATGCAGATAAAAAGGATACATGAATGCACCTTTAAGGGTCCTTTTTGCCTTTCATTAAATTTAACACCCACCCACCCCTCAAAAAAGACAAAACAACACAATAAGGAAAAGCATTTAAGCTGGTAGCTGCTTCCTCAATGGAATTCAGTGAGCAGTGGTTTTACAAGGTATGGATAGCTGCAGCAATAAAACTTGCTTTTTTTATGCTTCATATTCACACTTAATGGCACATTACCCCGGTGTATTTGCTCTGTAAACAAAGCCACTAAACCCAATGGCAGCATTGTGTAATAAAAGGAGGAGGTATAGAATGGGCCTCACAGCGCCAGGTTTAATCCCATTTTAACTCTTCAGAGAGTGAAGTGATTTTGGAGTCTACGTGCCGTGCAGCGCTCTCTCTTCAACCAGACAGAGTTTTGGGGGCGTCATATTTTTAGGGCTGAGTTTTCAACCGACCCTGTTAATGAGGGAAAGGCCTGGAACAGAGGGGGAGCACAGCACACAGGGGCCTGGTCTCTTAGAACACACAGGGGCCCGGTCTCTCACAGCACACACACAGGGGCCCGGTCTCTCACAGCACACAGGGGCCCGGTCTCTCACAGCACACACACAGGGGCCCGGTCTCTCACAGCACACACACAGGGCCCGGTCTCTCACAGCACACACACAGGGGCCCGGTCTCTCACAGCACACACACAGGGGCCCGGTCTCTCACAGCACACACACAGGGGCCCGGTCTCTCACAGCACACACACAGGGGCCCGGTCTCTCACACAGCACACACACAGGGCCCGGTCGGTCTCTCACAGCACAGCACACACACAGGGGCCCGGTCTCTCAGGGGCACACACACAGGGGCCCGGTCTCTCACAGCACACACACAGGGGCCCGGTCTCTCACAGCACACACAGGGGCCCGGTCTCTCACAGCACACACACAGGGGCCCGGTCTACAGAACCTACAAGATCAGTCGCTACCCTGAGACCAGCAGTGACGAGGACAAGCTAACCGCCTCTTTCAAGACGGACCCTGCCAAGCCATCAACCGTGATTCCGATACACGTAGGGAAGCTTTCGGTGCCTGCAGCGAGCTCGTGCCAACTTCCCCCGCCCCTCCCCCTGGGACAGATCGCCGCCACAGAGTGGGACTCCCAGCCAGAACCGGACAGGCAGGAACACCCTGGCGCAGCGGGCAACCTGCACTCCGGGCGAGTGCCTTTACCGGTTGCGCTACCCGGGGGCCCCCATATAGCCTATATATTTTTTAAGAAATCATGTCTGTTCACAGAAATGCTTCAGATCAGATTCAGATTCAGATTCAGATTTCTTTATTGTTACATCTGTGATACTACCACCAGAGTAAAAATCTTGGGCCAGGCCCCTCAACATCGCAGCATCAGAATACACACAGAATATCACACTTTGTAAACAAAATAGAAATAGAATAGATAAATAAATAAAATATAAGGTAACAAAATAATTTTGTCGCATTGACAAGTACCTTTTACAATTCTGAGGAACGGCACAGCAAATGCCTAGCACGTCTATGGAGGGCGGGTGGTAGTCACTGTAAATCTGCTTCCTGCCTCATAGCAAAAAAAAAAGACCCAACTGATTGGTTTCAAATAAAAATAAAAAACTTGACTGTGAAATCCAACCCCCAAAGTCTTCAGTCGCAATCTCTGTTCACTTTTAAGTACAGGTCCTGCAGCTTCACTCAAATCGGACGCCTTGTAATTTCCGACACACGCTGATTGCATAACGTATTCCATTAAAATGTAAATCTGCGGCGACAAACTGCTGGAACAAATTAAGAATAGGTGGCGCTGAGTTTGGAAGGAGGTTGGCGAATGAGGATGAATGTTGGTTGAATGGAGGTCTATGGGAGTGAGTGGAATTCGGTGAGATTTCACCAGTGCTTTGCGTGCCTCGGGGGCAGCTGGGAGATGAGTGATCGACAAAGTGAAGGCAGTCTGGAGAAGGATGGAAGGAGGGAGGGAGGGAGGGAGGTGGAGAGAAAGAGAGAGTGTGTGTAAAGGGCCGTGAGACACCCCGCGGGGCTGACAACATTCCTTTCAGCAGTGGGAAACAACACCACAGTGCAAAGGAGGTTGTAAACACCTGTGTGTGTGTGTCTCTGTGTGTGTGTGTGTGTCTCTGTGCGTGTGTGCGCGAATAGGCATGCGAGTGCGTGTGTGTGCATGTGCGTGTGTCTTTGGTCTTCTGTTTATTACTGGGTGAAAGGCTGCAGTAAATGAGCTGAGCTCTGTGTCTCCAGGTTACTGCGGGAGAATGTTTATTTACGCCCCTGCCCCGGCTGCTTCCTTGTCGCCTCGACCTTTGACCCCCCCCCCCCAGGACTGCAGCGAGGCATTCACACTGCACACGCTCGCAGGTCCAAGACCAACACAACTGCCTGCCTGAACCAGGGACACACCCCACAACAGAGGGAGACAGAGAGAAATGGAGAACAAGAGAGAGACAGAAAGAGAGGAAGAAAGAGAGAATGAGAGAGAGAGAGAGAGAGAGAGAGAGAGAGAGAGAGAGAGAGAGAGAGAGAGAGAGAGAGAGAGAGAGAGAGAGAGAGAGAGAGAGAGAGAGAGAGAGAGAGAGAGAGAGAGAGAGAGAGAGAGAGAGAGAGAGAGAGAGAGAGAGAGAGAGAGAGAGAGAGAGAGAGAGAGCACACCATGGGCTGGGTGCTGGATGTAGAGAATCTGTGGCATTCGGTCAAATTTCTCAGTGGGCTGCTGTCACCCTGAAGGCCTTCGCTTAAGTGAACAATCCCTTTACAACTAAATCTTGAGCAAATTAAACTAGGTGGGGGGTTGTGTCATGGAAGAACAGAGAGGCAAGAGACAGTGGGGCCAGCACTGGCACCTCACCTTCTTTCATCCGTGTCTCCCGTAATCTCTCTCCCTCTGTCTTCAATCTAATCTCTCTCTCTCCCTCCCTCCCTCCCTCCCTCAATATTCAGTCTAATCTCTCTCCCCTCTCTCTCTCTCTCTCTCTCTCTCTCTCTGTGGTAATAGCCCTACTGTTCTTGGGAGAAAGAAAGGGGGGGAAAGGAGCACCATCGTTCTGACGACGCGGGAACAGCCCTGTCAACACCACGCACTTGTTATACATCATTATGAGTTTAGAGGACATTTTAATCCACAGCTACTTGGCGGGAAAACAAGAGCAGCTCGCAGCCAGACAGAGACAAGGACAGAGACGGAGACGGAGACAGGGACAAGGACAGAGACACACACACACGTACGTACACTCGTACCTGAACATCCACATACATGGAATATGAAATGCTATTTTACTGATTTACTGTAACCTCCCCTTCTGAAGTGCCTTTTTCCAGACTAAAGAAAATCTGGAACCCAAATCTGACCAATCGCTGAAACATGCCTGCTGCCGGACAGGCTAGGCATCATTGGAATGAAAACACGACGAGTGCATTTAACATAAAAATAAAGACTCCATACAGCTGGGCCTGACATGCAGAGTAGAGGTCTCACAGGTCAAAAATGCAAAAATGCAAATGCAAAAGGACCCCCCACCCCCAACAAAAGGGAAAAATACCAAAAAAAGAATTCCAAAGCGCTGAAAGAGTGAACAAAAAATTCCAATCCTTAGGGGTGGGGAGAAGCCCAATGCATAGGCGCCAATCAGCCTGAGAACATGGAGGCCCTTCCCATGGCCACAGAGCAACCAATGGGGAGCTCCCTCCCTCTGTCACATCACACTGCTTCTCCCCGCCCCTTCCTTCTGAAGAGTGGCAGTTCCTTGGAACGTGGGCCGGACACCAGATGGCCACCGCCTCCTCCTCAGCTGCCTCTGCCTGATTGGATGGTTTGTCCCTTGGTGTCAGGAAGAAGGCTTTGATCTGGGACTCGTTCCTGGCGCTGTCGCTCCCTGACTCAGTGGAGCCGTGGTCGCACGGGGGCCATGGGTGGCGCTGATCGACGTTCTGAGGCCTTGGTAGCGGGCTGATTAAAACAGGCTTTGAGACAGAGGTGTGACGTACTGACTTACTGATGCCAAAGTGGAGCTAAGCGACTCCCCATTCCTTTAAGTGGCTGGTTTGCTTCCGGTCTGACACCAATGCGTCGACGCGTCACCAGTCTTAAAACCCTGCTTCAATGACCCTACTGGGGGAGTGCATGAAAGGATGTGGGCTGGGGTCCACTGCACTGGGGTCAGCCCCCGTCCAATAACGCTTTCCCAACCACACGCATTTAGAGCAGTCACCATTACACTGCCCAGCTAGCCACAGCGCCTGGCTCAAAGCGCATGGAGTGTGATCAGTACATCTCCTACTGACGGGGCAGGGATGAGGCCGTCATCTTACGGCCCACAGAAGTGAGCTGAGGCTTTGAACGCTCTGAGGAGGAGCGAAAATCATGTAAAACTGCCATTACATTATTCGTTTGATCAGCAGACTGAATGCTCTCTCTCTCTCTCTCTCTCTCTCTCTCTCTCTCTCTCTCTCTCTCTGTGTGTGTATGAGAGTCAGGGGAGCGGAGGGGGTCTCTTGTTTGGCTGATGAAGGTGAACAGGGCTTCACGCTGCTTTTCACACTAATAGAGACACACGGACAGAGCGACACTCTCCCTCTTACTCTCATTCTCTCGATCTCGCACGCGCACGCGCACGCACAATATAAGGGCAGTTCTGCTCATGCTCTCTAGCTCTGGAGTTTCACACAAGAAAAGTTACGTTACTCAATAGAGACATAGGCACAGAGTTAATGACAGGAACACGCACTCTCTCGCACACACTACAACGGAATTTACAATTTACATCCCTCAACACACTTGCACCCCATACACACACAAAGACACACACACACACACACACACATGAATGACCCTCTCCACAGCCCCCTACTCTAAGCTCTGCTCCCTCTCTCCCCGGGTCCACAGGGCACATAAACCCGGGGCTGACCTTGCCTTCCCTGCATTCCAGAGTCTGAACTGTACTTCCGGCACTGCGCTCCCTCCATCCCCCTCACACTCACACTGAGGGGATGATTCAGAGCTTGTCATCCCCCAGCGCTGGGACTCATTTCCTCTCCCTGTGACCCCCCGGGAGTCCACTCTGACCCCCTCCCTCCCTCGTTCGTTCGTTCGTTCGCTCACTCACTCACTCACCAGGATGGCAAGGACAGCTCTAACAAATACATTTTACAATCCAACCTCCATGCAACCCCCCGCCCACCACCACAACCATCACCATCACGAGACGACACCGTGACCAGGCACGTCACCGATCCCTCTCTCCTATTCATCCTCAATGTTTCCTTCTTTACTTGTTATCTATGTAATCCATCTCTCTGTCTCTCCCTCCCTCTCTCTCTCAACGAGGCATTGTGTGATACGGTTGAAGAGGGAAATCTTGCGCGGAAGTGAAATAAAGGCTTCATTGCTCTTTACTGCGAGTGTAAAGAATATGCAGGGTTTTGATCTTGTGATGTGATCTCCAGCAAATGTGGGTCGTTTTATGTTGTAGTTTCCCGCCCCCCCTCTTTTCTTTTTTCCTAAAATCGCTCTTTCCCTCCCTCCCCCTCTCTCTCTCCATATTACAAGACCGTAGGAGAGAGCATAAGAAATGTACACCTCCCCCTACCCCTATACCAGTGGTTCCCCAAACCAGCATACACAGTGGGCACCGAGTTTGGGTGCCCTATACTATACCCCGTTTGGCATCTTTATCCAAGATCTGGAGTATGTTTTTAGCATTAGATTGGGGGGGTGATGCCATAAATTAAATGATGGCATCTTGCCAATTAAACGGTATACTTAAGAGCACCTCTAAAACACCCATCTATGAATGCAGAGGAGAGAGGAGGAGATCAGTTCTACAGTGCCCAGTCAGGTACACGGCACGCTAATGCACGCTGGCGCGGCCTCCGCAGGGTGTGTGGGTAAAGGCTTTAGAGAGAGGGTACTGACGATACATTGGGATCACTCGCTGGAGACTAGCCGTCACGTGTCAATTTGGGAGAGAAAAAAACACACAAAAAACCACTTAAAGACACAAGATCCTTTGCCCTGTCCCTCGGGCCCAGTTCATAATGATGGGGTTATGGTAAAGCCAAGTTAAAGCGCGCTCTCTCCTTTTCTCTATCCCTCTCTCCCACTCAAACCCTTCCTCTGTCTCTCTGTCTCTCTGTCTCTCTCTCTCCCTCTTCCTCTTCCTCTCCCTCTCTCTCTCTCTACCCCCCCCATCACTCCCTCTCTCTCTCTCTCTCTCTAACCTCTCTCTCTCTAACCTCTCTCTCTCTCTAACCCTCTCTCCCTCCCTCTCTCAGGGTAATGCTGGGAGCTGCCTGTGGTGATGAAGAACCTCGGCCTACTTGACATCTGTGTTTATCCTCCGGCTAAAACCAACAGGCTATATTTACACAGGCCAAACAGACCCAGTCATCCTGGGGCGAAAATCGCAGCGGCCAGGAGGGCTCTCTCCCTCATCTGCATACCAGCTCTGCCTCCTTGACTCCTCCCCTTTACGCAGAACTCAAAACCAAGACATGGTGTACACCCCCCCAACACATTTTTTGTGCGATAACTACATTATTACAATTCTGGATCTGCTCAATACTACATTATGGAACTGGATATGGAATTTATTTATGGTACAAAACTACTTTAAAAAATAAAAATAAACACCCCCCTCCCTTTTCCCCCCTGTATATTACAAATACACCCACTAATGTTTTTTCTCCTACATTTTGTGGTTACAACCTCCAATTATATCTGAAAATAATACCATATACAAACACGTTTAAGCCATTCATCCTGTGGGAACTGATGCAGATTACTGAGTTATAATTTTTCATCTATTATGTGCATCACATTTCTAGATTCAAATAATAACTGGCACTCATTACACATGTAAACATTGTAAACTTAGAACTGTGAATGAGGCGGCCCTGTTAACATTTCTGATTTCTTTGACAGTTATTTGAACATCTACCCTTTGTAGTAGCCTAAACATTTCAAAACTTGGCCAAACATTATTGGAGAGGAAGAATTATGGCAACAGCCACACGTGCTGGCTAAATATGAATGTCCACAATTCGATAGGCTCAGTCTTTTTTTATGTACTCAATTCAATATGCGCAATAAGGAAGACCAGTCATGTTCAATGAAGTCACTCCCTCCGGTCTTGACTCACTTGGAGTCAGTTTCTTTCATGTTTATTCGTCAGCTGGATGCGTGCGCCGCAAAGCTTGGGAGGAAATTCCACTCACTGCTTGAGTATTTCAATTCATTTCGCTAAATTGGTCACCAGGAAAGGTGTGTGTAACTATGGCACGCTGTACAAAGCACAATGGACGCCGGCTTCCCCCCTTAGGGTATATATATTTGAATTATTTATTCGCCAAGTACGATGTACAAGGAACGATGGATAACGATGTATAACTATTATCTGTACTGTATTTGTATTTGTATATTAGCACTGTACTGTAGCCTACTGTATTGTATTGTATTTTTATTACACTATCTTTTTTTCTAAGCTCTTGTTATCGTTTTGGTTGTATGTTGACACCCTTGCACTAAGGCAAATTCCTTGTGCATCGTACTTGGCGAATAAATCATTCTGATTCTGATTCTGATTTGGCAGTGGACGTGTATTGGCGTGAATGCACGACCGTCCTTCCTCTCCGTGAGAATTAAAACCAGATGTACTTGCCACGATACTGTGAGAGCCAATACGCGACTGGCTTCTGTAATTACGTACTCTACAATTAAATTAATACATTAGAAATAGGAATAAACAAGTAAACATCTGGGGGCGATTAACTTCGAAATCGCCTTTATAGGAGAGGGGAAAATTAACCAAATGTTTTTCTTTCCCTCCTTCTTCTTCTTCAAAGCGTATTTGCACTGCTTATAATTCCTTACGCCCATTTAGCTACACCGAGAAAAATGCCAATTGCAACTGCACGAGGCAAAGCGTGATACGCGCGAGATCACGGTCCTTCGATTTCTTGACCTTGCCGACGTCACGCAATTTCCCCACTTCCCAGCCCGTGAAACAATGTAGCACGATATTTCAGATGAAAGACCACTTTTAGAAACCAGTAGCTTTTTACTTCACATGCAGCACTTTCCCTCCAAATCAAATCGCTTCTTTCAAAACTCGACTGGGTTAAAAGCAGAGATAAGATTACAGAGTTCGACCGCCAAACTGTGCAGTACACGAACGTGTTTGACAGTTGTCCCAGACTTTCCCACTTTCACAAACCGGTGGGACTAAAATGTGACAATTCAAATTCGTCATTTGTTTACCAACATGTAACCCAATCTACTTCTTAGCTCCGTCCTCTACGCGACATTCCCAGACCTTAGACCTTACTTATTTCAGCCCAGATAAAAAAATTAAAAAAAATTCTAAATCAGCAAAAGTTGCACTTTTTCTATAAGTGGCCAACTAAGTAACCAAGCTTTAAGTGATGAACACCGAAGACCGGTTAAAAAGACGTAGGTAGCCTACATTATGGAATAATGTAGGAACTCAAACACCTCCCCGTCTCAAAACGAGATATCCCAAGCATTGTAGGTCGTATTTGTGTAATGTTATTTCATAGAGCAGAAATTAATAGGAATGAACATTTTCTGAACCGGAACCGATTGACGCAAAATCTCGTGGACTCGAAATTAACTTCCCACTGCCTCCAACTGTTGCACACCGTTACTATACTTAAAGCGAATTTTGCTTAGCTGTACAAACCTGCTTACTCGTCACCTCTGTATCGCTCTCATTATCATAATGTAATTACCGCAAAGCGGAAGACTTTGGACGAAATGCACGTTACGGACTGCGGGCCTGCCGTGTTCAATCATGGAGGACCTATTTTAATATTTTACTTGACGCGTTATTTCCTGCGGCGTCGTGGGCACGGCAGTTGGACTGATCTGTAACGACATCCCGCCACTTACACGCAATAACAACCCCCCACCACCACACACACACACACACACACACACACACACACACACGCCCCAGTTCACTCGCTCTCTCCGTCTCTGTCGACAATTACCTTAAAACCTCGTTTACCAGCTTCTGTGCCCCGAGTCAAACATAAGATTTTAAAAACGTGGCTTACGTCAATGTTGTTTCTTCACATAGAATAACGGACGACACGATTAGTGCATCATTAAGAATAACAAAATAAATATAAAACAGCAATATAAAACATAGCTCGTTAGGCTACATCTCATCCAAATAAATTAGTCACAAAAATTTGAGATCACAAATCTAAGCAGCATCTATATGACTGGCATTCCAGCACAACAGGTTAATTCAACAGCCCGACTAATCAGTAAGCGTCCCACCTTTATCTTTTTGTTGTTGTTGCAAATACAGGAAGGGATGCTGATCATTAGCTCGCACATTTAAACAGTGCATATATTGAGCCACGAAAAACAATATATTGTCTCATTACCTTAATAGCCTGTTAACACACATGAATACAATTTAGGTGAATAAATGTGGACAGTATCTTATTGATTTCCCCCACAAGGTCAATATAGACTAAATGTTTATTTTCGGGTGTCAAAACATGAAGTGCAACTTTCGTTCCTACACCGAATTATTCGTAATCAATCCTCGTGAAATAAAAACAGAAGTGCGGCACTAAAGTAGCATCGGTGTGCGATTAACAACTTTTTGCGCGCACACACACTTCTACACTTGGTACAGTATTTACATTATCTAGTAGTAGCCTCACGTACAGGGGGGTGCGCATTACCGCATGGAACTTGTAGTTTAGATTTTCATAATGTGTAGGACAGCAAGGTAATTTTAGATAAGTTAAAAAAACTACAAAGTAACAACAACTGCGTTGCGCGTGCGTATTAAGATTATGACAGATCAGGAAGGACTACAGCATACCGTGTAGTTAATAAAACATAAATAAGGCAAATGTAATCGAAAGAGAAAGCCCACTGAACTAAATAAAGTTACAAGAACCACAATATGTAATCCAACCATATCATACATTTAACATGGAAACATGTACAGTAAATAATGAAACATATGTGGTTCGCTTGCTAATGATGTTTGTGAGTGTGAGCGTTTGGGTTAGCTGGGTAGCTAACTAGCTAGCGTAGTCGCGACTTTAAAGCGTTGCTAACAAACTCGCTAGCTTGCTAGCTACCGCTTCAGAGAATTAGTCAAATGTACAGTTTTAAAAAAAAGAACGCTTGTGGTATGTCTCTTACCTTAGTGTGGTCCTGGTGCTTTAGAAAACAACTTATATTCCCATTTGAAAGAGTCGAAATCCTTTGGAGAAGAACCGAATTTCATCGTTTACTGACGTTCGCGAACCGCTGCTCTTGACTGAGGCAGCTCCCCCTTCCACTCGCTAGTAGTTACTCCTCTCTCGCAACCAACCGAAACCGCGGCGCCCCGGTTTCACGCTCTCACACACGCACGCTCACCGCACTGCGCCTGTGCAAACATGCTTGTTGTACTGCCGTTTTTCCGCGACAGAGAGCGATAGTTCTCCGTGCCATTGAAAGAAATGGCCTTAATCTTCACACGGTAGCGTATGCGATGCATTTAGGGAATAATATGCAACGTATACTTATGAAGAGGGGGCGATTTACCCAACAGCACGAATGGCGATGCAGTTGGGTAAATTAAATAGAAAAGCGCCTAACTATAACACTGATGCAGTAGATGCATTCTCAGTCTAGAATTTTTCTTCCGATAAGTTTACAAACACTTCATTTTCATTTAATTTACACCTGTATAGTTATATGTATGCCACCTATTTACAGCCTTTGACTTTATACCAGCTAAACATCTATCATAAAACATTAAACTAATATGACTTTGGCCCTTTGTGCTGAGAAACCAGTAATATACTATTAATATAATTAATATATATTTGGCCATACGCATGTCACCACACCGTATTGCGTACTCGAGCCCATACATTTAGATTTCTTATCTTTTTTGTGATTAGCGGGACGTATATCCGAAACCAAATAGCCTACAGTATATACCAGCAGGCACATCTAGCGTTGTTGCATGGCGCCCTCTTGCTGTGACATGTACACGCTCAAGTGGAAATCATTATGCTTTGAAATATGTAGCCCAAATGCTTTTCTGTGTTCTATTTATAAAAGCAGATTTAAATTGATATTTTGCACATCGGTATATTTTTCAACAAAGCAACCACAATTGAGCTGGTTTTATCATTTTTTTCTATTCGGCCACCTTGAACGCCAATGCATTCAGCTGCAAACGGCGCTGGTCAACATCAATGATGAATGAATAGGCTACAAGGTGAATATACTGTGTGTGTAAGTGGTGTGATGGCGTGTATGATTTCAGTTTCATTGACATAATTTCGCCATTTCATCATTTCGTAACATGGCATGGCGACGACATTGGACAATATGGCACTGACTACTGGCAGCTAAATTACTTTATTATGTGTGCTAACAACACGATGCCTCGAAATGCAATCACAGGGCTCCATACCAGATCAATCCTGATTACAATTCTGATGCGCCCCGTGAATGTGTTATGCACGCGTAAAGTATGTGCTCTTTGGGTGCTGTCTAGCAGAGAGGCGTGTCGCGCACGTGTCTTTTTTAAACTAAAATTTTCGCACGAATTTCACAGCATGATTGTGATGTTTAAAACATTTTTTTGAATCCAACTGCATGGAAATACGGTCGGTCATGTTACATTTTAAGTAATCATTGCCATTTACCATGATACGCATGCAATTATTTACAACCCATTTTTTATATAGCTAAATAGACTCGCTGGACAGGGACATGTACGTCCGACGAAAGAGGATAAAAAACATAATATATTAATTTCCTGTTATTTTATTTGAACTATTACTTTCTTACTACCAAGTAAGAAAAAAACCTGACGGAAAAAATCACATGAATTATGTGGATCATGTGAATCACATGTTTTTGTTTTGACATTTCACGTGATTCACATGTAGCCTACACCACATATTTCCGTATGTATACAACATATTGTCTCATGTTGTCACATTTACTTCACAGATATGCACATATAAACGTGTTTTTTGGACATTTCACATGTAAAATTCGTGTGATTTCTTTTCTGTTAGGGAAACACACTCGCCAACACACGTGTGGACACACTTGAAGCCACAGATGCACATTCTGTTTGAATAGAAAGTAAGGTCAGTTGGTGATAATAAAAACAATAATAATATGTGTGCCTTTTAACCACATCAGGCAAGGCACTGCTGGCACCAGTTGTCCTAATCTGTGGAGGGTTTTTTCTGTTCTTATTTGTACAAAATGGTTGTAGGCAGGTGGGTGTTGCCTCTGATGAAGTGTGCAGAAGCACTTCTCCTAGCTCAGCTGTTCCTCTTAGAGGACAACGGTCAGGGCTGTTTAAGCGACTTTGATGTTGGGGGTGGGGTTAGTCAGAGCCAGAGTTCCTTTGCTTACCAAGCTTCCTGTAAAGAATACTCTGGAGCCCAATCATAGCTGTTCACTTGGCTGTGTGGAACCAGTTCTCAGTCCACCCCTCCACCAAATTGCATTCTCTTGCTTTTGTTATATTCTGCCACATGATGTTGCCTTCCACAACTACACCTGTCTTCTGAGATGAACCTCCCATTTTCTTCTCCCCTAGAGAGTTCTCAGTTTAGTCAGGGATTTAAAAAATATGTACAGTGGCAATAAAATGTTTGTGAACCCTTTAGAATTGTCTGCATTTCTGCATGAATTTGACGTAAAATGTGATCACATCTTCATCTAAGTCCTACAAATAGATAAATAGAACCCAGTTAAACAAATAACACACAAAACATGATACTTTTTCATTTATTTATTGAATAAAATGATCCAACATTAAATGTCTTTGTCGGAAAAAGTATGTGAACCTTTGCTTTCAGCAACTGGTCTGACCCCCTTGAGCAGCAATGACTTCAACCAAACGTTTATGGTAACTGTTGATCAGTCCCGCACATCGGCTTGGAGGAATTTTGACCCATTCCTCCTTAGAGAACTGCTTCAACTCAGTTGTGTTGGTGGGTTTCCTGGCATGAACTCCTCACTTCAGGTCCTGCCACAACATTTATATTGGATTAAGGTCTGGACTTTGACCCAGCCATTCCAAAACATGACATTTCTTCTGCTTAAACCATTCTGTGGTAGACTGACTTGTGTGTTTAGGGTCATTGTCTTGCTGCATGACCCACCTTCTGTTGAGCTTCAGTTCACGGATGGATACCCTGACATTCTCCTGTAGAATTTGTTGGTACAATCCAGAATTCATAGTTCCGTCAATGATGCCAAGCCGCCCTGGTCCCAAGGCAGCAAAGCAGCCCCAAACCATGATATTGCCAGCACTGTCATGTGGTTTAAAAAATTAAAACTTAAAAAAAAAAAAAATTCACTAACCTTTTCCTTCCGGTGGTACAGGTATGATACGCAGATGCCTATTGCTGTATTCCTGCACTGATCTCGTGCGCTAACTATGATTGTTCCTACCATGTATTAATGCACATCTTGTAAGTCGCTCTGGATAAGAGCGTCTGCTAAATGCTTAAAATGTAAAAAAAATGTCAAATGTACTGTGTTTCAGTACTGGGATGAGGTTCTTATGTTGGAATGCAGTGTTTGGTTTTTGCCAAACATATAGTTTCTCATTTAAGTCAAAAAGTTATATTTTCGATTCATCTGTCCACAGAACATTCTTCCAATTGTCTTCTGGCGCATCCAAGTGATCTTTAGCAAACTTTAGATGGGCAGCAATGTTCTTTTTGGAGAGTAGTGGCTTCCTCCTTGCTGTCCTCCCATGCACACCATTCTTGTTCAGCATTTTCCTGATGGTGGACTCATGAACACTGACATTAGCTAATGCAAGAAAGGCCTACAGATCCTTAAACGTTACCCTGGGGTTCTTTGTGACCTCTTTGAATATTGTAAGCCTTGCTCTTGGAGTGATTTATGTTGGACGACCACTCCTGGGGAGAGTAACATTGGTGTTGAATTTTTTCAATTTCTACACTATCTGCCTGACAGTGGATTGGTGGAGCCCAAACTCTTTTGAAATGGTTTTGTAACCTTGTCCAGCCTGATGAGCATCGAAAACTCTTTTTCTGAGGTCTTCCAGACTTTGATAGTGAAGACCCAGGTTTATGTTTTTTACATAGGGCAGGGCCATCTAAACTCACTCCTGATGGTCATCCCATTGATTGAAACACCTGACTTTAATTACCCCCTTAATTTCACTGATAATTCTAGAGGTTCACATACTTTTTCCAACAAAGAATTTAGATGTTGTGTCATTTTGTTCAGTAAATACATTTTAAAAAGGAAATGTTTTGTGTTATTTGTTTAATTGGGTTCTCTTCATCTTTTAGAAGGACTTAGATGAAGATCTGATCACATTTGAGGTCAACTTCATGCAGAAATACAGACAATTCTGACAGGTTCACAAACCATTTTTTATTTTTTTGTGGGGGCAAAGAGCATCACCTCTTATTGGAGCTGTTCAAAAGTCGCCAAAAGAACTTCAATGTGCCTTGGCATAGATTATACAAATGTCTGGAAGTCTATTGGAATGACACAATACCATTCTTCCATGAGAAATTCCATCATTTGGTGTTTTGTTGATGGTGGTGAAAAATGGTGGTGAAAAATGGTGGTGAAAAATGGTGGTGAAAAATGCTGTCTCAGGCATCACTCCAAAGCCTTCACCATAGGATGAAGGTGATCACTCAGAATGGCTTTGTATTTATTGGCATTTACTTTACCCTCTAAAGGGTTGGGTGGACCTAAACCATCCCAGGAAAATGCACCCCACACCATAACAGATCCGCTAGAACCCTTAATTTACTCAAGTGTTTCCTTTATTCTGGCAGTTACCTGTAATCATAATAGTTGGGATGGCACCAGGTTGGAGTAGTGAGCACTTGGCATAGCCCATTGATTTCTAGGTCCAGTTTTTGAAGAAATCCTGGGTGAAATGAGTGCTGCAGATCCGAGTAGCATTAGTAATGTACCTCTTCATTAGAAAACGTGCTTAGAAGGTTCATCGTTCACCCACTGTCTTCTTGGTTTGGGGTCTTTTGGACGGCTGTGCAGATGCTGTGTGTCAGCATTAACGGCATTATTTTGGCAGTTACCTTGTACAGTATGTACAGTATTTTATCTGCACACTGTTAAATGGTATTGATCAATGGAATGCCTTGGTTGCTCAGTGGATACTGCCGATTATAGTATTCACCATGTAAATGTTTCTCCCCGTGCCTGTCTGGGCTACCACTTCCTGGACATGTTCACTTTGAGCCCTTTGATCCTCCTTACCACTGTGCTGACTGCTCAGTTCCTCTGGATCTTCAGTTGATTTGACTTCTTCCTGCACTCCCCCCCCAGAGATCAGCGCCTGCACGCAAACTCTGTTTATTCTGTTCCTGTACCCCGTCATTTATATTCAGCCTAACTAACATGTGCTTTGTCCTTCAATTTGAACATGGATTTCTGCATATTTGGAAATATACACGGTGCGAAATACTTTTCTCTAAATTTGGTACCCACCAAACCTTTTTTGCCAAATTGAATTCCAAGTGAAGAACTTTGTGAATCTAGACTGAACCTGCTTCCTTAAATCTCAGTCCACACTTCTGAATTAATCCCCAGCAATCACAGTTCCACAACTGAACTACTTAAAAACATAACTCCAGGGCCAGTTTTATTAGCTTTTGTCACCTGCTGAAGATGGATGTCTTTTTATTCAAAAAGGATGTACTCATTTAAACATTGCTTGCGCATCTCCTCTGGTGTGTAATTCTTCTTCTGTTCTCGTCACTCTCAGTGCCGCAATTCCACTTCACTTTAATCTCAGTAACCCATGATTTTTAGCCCCATGTTAATTATCTACGCAGGAAGTGACCTCATTCACGGCGACTCACGGAATTATGGGATACAAGGCACAGAGTGTAGTGCAAAAACAACAACGTGTAAACAACATTGTCACATCATGTCACAATGACTTGAAAGAGCCTATGCAGTTGTATTCTAGTTCAATGCACAGTCTAAACCAATAAAGTGGTTGCTTTAGAGGACTGTTCCATCTCAGGAATTATCTGAATTATGGGAAGTACAATTTGTAGAGGCTAGACCTTGCAGACATTATCAGTCCAACAATGCTGTCACAAGATAAGGCGTGAAAAGACTGTGTCAAGGTTCACCTAGCACTCAAACCGAAAGAAAAATCTCATTAATATCCCTTCTTTGAAATCTGTGGCATACACACACATCCAAAAGAAAGAAGCTATCACGTACCATCTTTGAGCGCCAGTGACACATTTTATTAGCACATACACTGACAATATTTTGATCCGCATGGTTCTTTGTGGTGATATGTGCATTGGCCTCTTTGCCTCATAAATTTTCCACGGCCCTGCATCTTCTTCATAGTTTGGAAGTGCCCATGGCTGCGCTTTGTGTATGTGAACACCAACACACAGTTTTATTACATTACATTACATTATTACATTATTACATTATAGGCATTTGGCAGACGCTCTTATCCAGAGCGACGTACAACAAAGTGGGCGCAAACCCAAAAGGTGGTCAGCTGAAACCATGGGGCTCCATATTCAATGCAGAAAGTATTCCTCCTCTCTACCTCAATTAGATGTTTTTTCTCATTGAGTATTCCTCTCTGGAATAATTGCTGTTAATGTTAAATGGACTTGTCAATCAGCAATAAATATAATAATCTATTTATTGTTAAATAAATACATTGTTTTTAGTGGCTAACAGTATTTCTCTTGTGGGTGATTTTATCCCATTTTCATTTCTATTTTTTTGTCCTTTTTCATGCATGCAAAAAGATAAGATTTGGTCTTTAATGGAAGGGAATGTAATCAGGCAACACAAACAGAGAGGGGGGTTTGGAGGAAGGAGGTGAACATCAGGCTACACTATAGGAGCCCCATTGTTTCTACCTCCCTCCCCCTGCCAGTAAAAAACGTAGTGAGACAGCTGGCCTGGCTGTGGAAATGGGGTTGTGTGAGTTTTCCTTCAACCCTGCGCAAATTACGAGTAAGACAGAAAATGGCGCAGTTACCCCCCCAAAGTTCAGAGAAGGGTTGTCTCATCTCATCTACCTCAAAGCCACAATTTTTAAATTGTGTGATCAAAAAAAGTGATCAAAACTCAGTTGTGAGCAGTTGTTCTTAGCTGTCAGTCATCACCACTCATTTCTCTCTCTCTCTCCCCCTTTCGCTCTTCCTCATTCGCCCCCCCCCCCCCTCCAAGCTCCACCCCCCTCCCTGCCCCCTCTCTCTCTCTCTCACTTTCTCCAGAGCACTAAACCGGAATATGACACTACAACTGTTGGAGATTGATAGTGTAAATCAAGGTAACTGGTAACATGGTGCTTAAGCCTGAAGCTGAAAACAAAAACTCCTGCAATAATGTTTTTTTAAAGGTGAAAACAAAAACCAGTAGGCACTGTGACTTTCCAGGACCAGGGCCTGCTGGTTTTTGTTTTCCTATTTCATTTAGGGTGAAAACACCCTATTTCACCCTATTTTCACCATTATTGCCCTGACGGACTGCACCAGAGAGATGGACTGACCCCGACACACCAACCCCGACACACTGACCCAAACGCCCCAATGGGCAAACCCATCTGATTAATCCATGGGTTAATCCATTGACACACACTCAGACCACTGACTAATTTGATGGGCTCCAGAAGCCTCCAGCTTCACAGCATTTGATGCCAGAGCAGAGTTACAACTCTCCTGGGCAATACCACCATCTAAAATAAATAAATAAATAAATAAAACTGTGTTTACGGCTTTGTTCAAGAGTACGCAAATGCTGATTTTCTGCCCTAATTAATAACTGCCACTGTTTCTATGGTGAGAACTCCCTGGAAGTCTCCGCAGTGGTGGCTGAGGCGGCTGATGTGGTGACGGGCTGGAGGGGGGCACGTGGCCGAGAAGGGCACTTGTATCCACTGAAGGGCATTTATACTTTGCTGCAAAAAGCACTGTCACTTCTAACCGATATCAAGTAAGCAATTAGGTCTTTCCTATGTTCAGGGAAAGGCTGGAAACAATGCACATTCCTCCATCGGTCTGGTAACAGAGACTTCACCGGTACGCTGCCACTTTGTTGTTCAGGGAACTGTAAAAAGCGGAATATCTCTCTCTCTCGGTCTGAACTCCAGTCCTATCCTTCCTCAGGAACCTTTGGAGGAGCCAAAAACTACTTCCCCATGACAAGGATTTCCCCCCCATCCCATGCTTCTGAAAAAAGGCTACAGGATGTTCTTCCTAGGCCTCTCCAAACTGAAGAGCACCTTGGGGGGTCCAGGGGGTCCAGCAGGAAAAAACCCTCGTAGCTCATGGGCTCCTCTGTACCACACTGAGCTGCAAGCCCATCATCCACCCACCCCCCACCCCAGACTTAGTGTCTCTGGCTATTTCCTCTGGACACCAGGCATGTACCATCCACTACTGGCCTTGACTGCTTCTGGTGAGGCAGTGCCCTTACCTGAAGGCAGAGCCAGGACCATCTTATCTCCATCCATGGGCTTCTGCTCCAAGCGGTTCAATTGACTACCTACCTGAGAGCAAGGAAAACCAGGACCAAATTTGTATTTGTGGGCCAGATTTGAGGAACCCTGCTCTAAAGAGCGAGACCAGAAGCTGGAGACAGTGGCGATTTTAGGGTTTTAAAACGGGGTGCAATGTTCAAAAATCATTTTCTTTTCAATGTTTTTTGACATTGATTTGAACATTTTAATATTTTCATCCCAACAGTAGGGGGTGCAAATGCACCCCCTGCACCTGCAGTAAAATCGCCACTGGCCGGAGACATGCAGACAGTGAAATGGCCCTCTCTCTTGCCTTAAGCCCTCTATAAACAACTGTGGAAAGCGTCAGTCTCAGCAGTGGAATCAGGGCGATTAGCGGCGACGCCTACAGGCAGAGCAGCTAGAACACACACTTGTCTTGTGTCTTCTAATTGTACCTGTGTGCTTGAAACTGCTTTGCTCTCTTTAGCAGGTGGATGGAACCAGGAAGCAGAAGGCTGACGAGAGCAAGAATATTACCTGAGCGGCTGAAAAGTTGCGAAGGTTGTGTGTTTGTTAATTGTTTGCCGAAAAGTTTATTCAAGATAGTTTGTTATTTTTGTTTATTGTTTTTGTCCCGACCCCGCAAGGGCAACGGACAAAGGTTTTGTATTTTGTTTATATTGCACTCTCGCTCTCTTTCTCTTTCCTGTGTCTGGGAGAGAGAGAGAGAAAAAAGAAAGAAAATTAAGATCCGGTCCTTTGACCATAAAATCCACTCGCTGTCTCCTGCTGCTCTGTTCTCATCCTGGGATTGTCACGATGACGATCCAGCTAATTGCCTTTCTTTTCTTCTTTTGTTTTTTTACTAGATGCACTAGTGGCACAGTGGTGAAACCAAATCCTTCACTGCATCCACTCTGGGTTTGTGTGGCCAGAACAAAAAAACGTTACCCAAAGAAAGAGACGGACAGTCCAGGTTAGGCATCCACACTTTCCAACCAAGGACATAATGATGGGCTAGTACCTGTGCTTTTCACATTTAACTGCAGTCACTTTAATTTAAAATATGGTTTAATTTATAAAATAACAATATATTTTTAAAAGCGAGGCTGACCATTACTCTGTACTGTTTCCATTTGAGCGTTTACTGTAAGTGTAGGCCATAACCCTGCAAATGTCTTTGAATAATTTTTTAGAACCGTTCACTTTTTTGCTTCCATCCACTTTCAATGGTGAAACGACCTTCTAGTAGATTTTCTTGTTTACTTCAAGCGGAAGTTGACACAAACCTCAGGTAGCTCCATCCTGATTGATCAAGAGTTTAAAGGGTCGGTTTATAAAACATATGATATTTTTCTAAACATATTATGTATATTGTTATTATGTTCTCTTTTTCTGTTGCCATCCATATAGTGACTTTCGTGTGACGTACAATGCACTTTTTAAAATGTATATATATATTTTTTTACATATCTCTGTTGTACATTTGTGGTACATGCCCATATTTATTTACTATTACTGAGTAGCAACAGGTGATTGGATGAATGACTGATCATTGTTCACGGGGTATGGTAATAAGGATCATGAATCAGTGTCATTGTGTGTTACATCACGTGTGTTTTATCTATTGTGCGTTTTTGTGTGTGATCCTGTCTGCACACCCAACCCCCTCCGGGAAAATACAATTCTGATGGATTGATTGATTGATTAATTGATTAATGGAGGTCTTCATCCAGTTGAAATCGCTCTAAATCTGTAATATCACATACTATAAAATGTGGGCTCTTGAGTGCTTTCCTGAATCTTGTAGGGAGTATATGACAGGCAAGCGTACAGCCGAGTGCGCACACAAACGCACAAAAAAAAGCTCTTTTTTTTTTAACATGCAAAAGCCATCTTTTTTTCTCCCACAGGAGGCAATAGGGAGCCACTCAGCGACTCCCTTCCACCATCCCTGCCTGCTCCCCAACCCCTAAGCAAGCAACCCCCTCTGCCTCTTCCCGGTCCCCAGCCCCTTGCAGGCCACCTTCTGTCTCTGCCCGGTCCCCAGCCCCTTGCAGGCCACCCCCACTGTCCCCACCTGGTCCTCAGCCCCTCGCATGTCACCCAGCTGCCTGGATGCAGGGAAGTCAAGGCTCTGAGCAGATGGGAGACAGGGCTGAGAGAGGCTTCTGTTCCACCATGCATTCAGCCCCACAGAGGTGGGGCACTGCTCGTCCGGCCCCGGCACGCACAGCCAGACCAACACACACACTCTACATTAAACTCATGAATGAAATGCACAGTATATACAAGAGATACATGGATATAATGTGATGGAATGTGGTAAAATGGTGATAAAATGACAGCTGCTGCCCCAACATCCAGATGAAAAACACACACACACACACACTTTCTAAATGTAAATTAACTTTCTGCGTTAATATTTTTTCCCGGGACACTAATTCTGTGCTCGTCATCCGTTTGAGCGTCCCTTTCTCCCTCTTTTGATCGCAACATGGCCAGCCAATCAGTGGAAATCACTGCAGGCAAACCGAGCCATCCGATCACCCCTTACCGGTGCTTCTGATCGTTTCTCTGCCTCACTTGACCGTTTAAGACGAATTATCAATAGATGAGTATATATATTTAAATGCGACACAGTTCACTTGCACTGATCTCGTGCGCTAACTATGATTGTTCCTACCATGTATTAATGCACATATTGTAAGTCGCTCTGGATAAGAGCGTCTGCTAAATGCTTAAAATGTAAATGTAGTAAGAGGGTGGACACTGTTCAGGTATTTGTGTATGTTACGCCAAGTTAAGTCAAGGAGGTTTACAGACATCTACGACGAAAGAGGTTCAAAGGCTGGCACACAGTCGTGTACGTATACACAACCGGATTAGTCGTGGGTAATAGCTGTTGTACAGCACCTGCTGCTTAGACGGTTAGATCTAGGATTTGTTCCTCTGCTAATGTAACAGGTGACATCCGGAAGTTGAGCAGCAGGATATGGCACACATGCATGAGTGCTCACCGAATGTGACAGGTGTGTTGTTTTTGTGCATCAGCAGGAATGTGGAGGCATTCGCTGCTTAGAATAAACGTGGCAATCACGAGTTCCTCGAATGAACACGACCATTAAAACTGAATTCTTACTTTGGTGTCATCGCACTGCCCGATGTCATCAAAACAACCATCCCATTTTATTAATACGCACCGCCCCTCCCTGCTGGCAATGCCACTGTTCCTTTGTGTATGCCTGCGTATGTGTTGCGCCGCTGTTGCATACTTGGGAGTCTTTTAACTACACTTCCCAGAAGCCATCGCTGTCTTCCACCCCCGAGTCCAGCCGGTGTATTTGGATACAAAGTCAGCCGTAGCCACTGACAGCTCGGTCCACTGAATGGGATATCTTTGAGTGGGGGAAAATGGGTTTTTGATCGTATTGGACAAATGGCCAATCGAGTGACCACGACGGGGAAGATTTAAAGGAATGGCTCCCATTGTCTATTTTGGTCGGTTGTTGGTGTTGTTATTGCAAGAAGACAGTGGACACCTTCGGACATATTCACACGCCCATGCGACGAGGATATGAGATGGATATGATATAGTAAACTATACATGTCATACAAAAATAATGATAGATAGCTGTCATTTCTATTATCAGAAGAGCGGACCCTACGGTCTTAAGGAAGACACCGCAGCTGGATTATAAGTGTTTGTCATTTGTCGTCAATAACTATTCTTTTTTATCTTTATTGCAATGAAGATGGTGGATTCTTCTCCCACGGACTTCACTGCAACCAAAGGGAACACATTGCCGAAGTGGATTTCACCGTCTAATGTTCATTACGCCGCCGCGATTCGTAGCGATATCACCATCAAGATACGACGATATTAACAACGGAAATAATAGCTATTCATTCCTATACAGATAATAGACTTGAGTCCGTCTTGTGGTTACGTGGTTCTGGTAGCTAGCAAACTGGCTAGCTGGTTTTGCGCGACTGTGAACGTGGATTAGGCACAGGAATAGACTATGATCAGTACGCGACTGTTATCTTTATAGCTAAAACGTATGGTTTAAGAAACACCTTACGACCACATATAATAGTAATCTGTATCACTAGAATAAATACGTCATACTGACAGCAAAAGGGACTGTTCACAATATTCGCAATGTGTTGCATTTAGATAATGGTTCTAGCTAAAATAAACCATTTTAAAGATTAGGCACAGTGCATGTCTGTCCTTGCTAAAAATGTGTTTATTCCGCATCCGCTAAGAGAGCAAACATTAAGAATCGTGTGTTCGGGTACTGTTTTCCCAATGTATTTGCTTACGGTATCTGTAGCGCCAGGAGGAGGAACACGCGCATTCACAGCGTACACTGTGACTGACATGCAGAACGAGCGATCACTGCTCTATTTTGATCATGCAAATGCGAGATATACAGCAACCGAAATGCTGCACTAGCTAGCTAGGTCTCCGTGGTAATTCCACATCTTAAAATGGTCGAGTGCTTTTTAACGGCTATTTAAGGGCATTAAACGGGCTTATACGTTTAGCGATGTGTAGGATTTAGCCAAGGAAGCGACAAACCAGGGCAATAATGTTCGGCAAGAGATACGCGTCGTTTCGCAAAACTGACGATGCTTTTTTCGCATTCTAATCGTCAGTATTCTGGCGAGATGTCGTGCTAGCTGACTGACCCAGCGTATCGCATCCTAGTGGGGGAAAAAAACAACTAATTGAGCCCTTCAGGGCTGTTGCGGCTTCAGGCAGTGTAGAACTGCTGCACAATTATCCAATTTATTTGAATTGTTTTACGTATAATTCGATTTTTTAACAAATATATTTATTTTAAATATGGCAAATAATGTCCTATTATTGTTATGAACAACAACTGGACTGTGTTTGCTACACTGCAAACTATTTAAATGTCGTAACGAGGCTGTATGAAGAGTAGTTATGTAAATGCATTATATTGAAGTGAAGGCCTACGTAAAAAAATTAAACCGGGTAGAAATGGAAAAGCAAAATCACCTCAGTTTCTCTAGTACGCATTGTTCCCGCACCACTACCTTCAGCTAAGAAATAACAGGGGGTTCGTGGGGGTAAAAGACACACAAAAAACAAATACACTCATTGTCCTTGTGAACAGCCAGTGAAACGCTGAATGTTCACTGCCACCCGTGAATAGTGCCCTACAAGCCCGATAAACTACATTAGTTCACAAGATAACTCAAAAGTGAAGTTCATTCATGTCCATCGGTGAATATCACTTTTTGCAAACCAGCTAAACTATCAGTAGTGCATTTGTGTTTGTGCATTAGCCTACAACTTAAACTTGCACTAAACTTGGAGGCAGCTGCTTGGTAGGCTCTTGTTTGCGGTAAGGACAATGGAAACGTGGGACCTCCTTGCCTGCTGCCTCCCGGATAGCCCTAGATTTACAGTAAGCACATCTGCTGACGGACCGGTACCTACAGGAAACTGCCCATAAATGATAACAGATACAAGGTTCAACAGTGGCAACAGTGACTATCCCCACAGAAGTGAATATAATGGGCCAGGACAAAGGTGGATTTCACTATTGATTTCTAGCCCCGCTCCCAGGTTAAGGCTGGACTCGGTCAATGGGTTCTGCATGGATTTTGTGCATGCCGCGACACAGGGCCCGACCCAGCTGCTGAGTCCACCCCACTGACTCGTGGGATCACCACCATGGACCCCTACGGCAGAATGAGTGGCGCCACCGCCCCGTTACCGTGCGCAAGCTGTGGGGGCTGTCTGCCCCCCTCCGCTTCCTCCTCCACGTGCATTCCGCCGAGCGAAGCCCTGCCCCCCGGCCCACCGATGGCCGAGAACGGTGGCAGCTGGAACTCCTCCACGCTGTCATTCTCTGGCTCGCCTGACTCCCACCTCCACCACCACCACCACCATCACCATCACCACAACCAGGGTGGCACCAACCCCTTCTGGATGGCGGTGTTCGACTACGAGGCCACGGCAGACGAGGAGCTGACCCTGCACCGGGGGGACCTGCTGGAGGTGCTCTCCAAGGACTCCAAGGTGTCCGGGGACGAGGGCTGGTGGACGGGAAAGATCCAGGACAAGGTGGGCATCTTCCCCAGCAACTATGTGACGCGGCGGGACGCCGGATACCCACAGCTGCCTCCAGGGGGCCTTGTGGCGGGCGGGGAGTGCCCGCTGGAGATCGACTTCTCAGAGTTGCGGCTGGAGGAGGTTATCGGGGCAGGCGGGTTTGGGAAAGTGTACAAGGGGGCGTGGCGCGGTGAGGAGGTGGCGGTAAAGGCGGCACGACAGGACCCGGACGAGGACATTAGCGCCACAGCAGAGAGCGTGCGGCAGGAGGCGCGGCTCTTCTGGATGCTGCGGCACCCCAACATCATCGCCCTGAGGGGGGTGTGCTTGCGCGAGCCTAACCTCTGCCTGGTCATGGAGTTCGCCCGGGGGGGTGCCCTTAACCGCGCTCTAGCAGGCAGACGGGTGCCCCCCAGGGTGCTGGTCAACTGGGCTGTGCAGATGGCCACCGGCATGGACTACCTGCACAACCAGATTATTGTGCCCATCATCCACAGGGACCTCAAGTCTAGTAACAGTGAGTATTCCCTCGAACCCCCGACCCCGTGGCTTGTACCCTCTCCCTACCTCCTGGGCAGGGTTGGGTTGTCCATTTTTGTCCATTCTGAGGGTTCCGACTTGAGATGAGGATTGACTTTTCTGTTTGTTGAACCCAGGCAGGTGTGAAGATGACGTTGGCGCTTCCAAGCTTGTTATGAGGGTGATATCAAAATTGTAGTACCTGTGCCTTCAGAGGGAGAAAGGGAGAGAAAGAGAGAGAGAGAGAAAGGGGGAAAACACCTTTACATCCAGTCCCCTCTCTCATTCCTGTTTGCAGAGTCTCAATGCAGGAGGGCAGGTTTCGGGATTTGGGTTTCAGGATTCAGGGTGCCAGCCTTTGAAATCTTACCAGGCCGGTGCAGTGCTGCTCCTTCATTTTCCTGTCATTCCCAGCACCACAACCCCTGCCCCCCCCCGAAGGATGGCAGCCTTATTCTGCTATCTGAGCTGTACACTATTTTTGTACCTTTGTGCCTTTGCTACTACTTTGTGCTGCTCAAAGACGTGACTGCGGAGGGTGTATTGAAAAAAACTGTGTTTTCTGCACAAGTGGCACTGAGGCTGGAGTTTGGTGGTCAGTGGGGGGTGTGAGGAGGTTGGGAGTTAGGTGGGGAAGATGGGGAAGTGTAAGGAGGTGGGTGTTGAGCTGTGGGGAAGTGGTGGTATGTGAGCAGGTGTGAGAAGGTGGGGGGGTGTGAAGAGGTGGGTGGGTAGGTTGCCTGATGCTGAGCACCAGGGTTTTGAAGTAGAGCTTCAAATGTGTCTGCTGATCAGAACTCGTCGCCCCAGAGATTTGTCCTCTCAGAGCTCTTAATCCCCAATTTTCCAGAGGGAAATCCCCTCCCCCCACTACCCCCAAAGTCTCATAAAAAAGCTGAAGATGTTTCGTCTGCAGAAATCAAAACGATTTATGTATTTTGTCCGAAACGCCGTAAGATATTCGTGCACGGATGTTGAGTCACGCAAAACACGTCAACCACGCGGCTTACAAGTATGTCATTCTTCTACCATGAATGGCTTCTCTGCAAATACTGTGTGAGAGCTCCAGCAAAAGATCAGTGGAACACAAGCAGGACCAGAAGCTGGCTCGTGTATGACAGTTAACCATCAGGAGAAAAAACAACGTTTAAAGTTACACTCCGGTCCATTGTCCAGGTGAGTGGGTTTCAGGTGTCTCCTTTTCGAACTGCAGCCTTGCTCTGTGCAGCCACAGTGAGGGAGCATGCCAGACCCCCGGAGCCATAGCACCAACCCCCCAACCCCCCAACCCCCTCCTCATCCTATCACCGTCCCATCCCAGTCACCACCCCCCCATCACCTCACCTCCCCTGGGTGACTGGGAAACAGGCCAGGCTCTGTGTCACCCCACCTACCCCTTGTCTCTTAGTTATCCTGTGCCTTTTCTCTGCCCCCTTTTCTCCTCGGCAGTTTGATGCCTTATATTGTCGAATCTCAGGGCTGCTTTCCTGGCAGTGGAGTGCCAGCTGTTTTTGTCTGCAGCCCTGAGCTCACAGGCTTTGGTGTAAATTCCTGCAGCGGTGAGTTGTTGCTTGAGCTGGCCTTTGAAGCGCTTGATGGGGCCACTTCTGTTACACTTCCCTTGACACAGTTCACTGTAGAGGACTGCTTTGGGCATCCTTGTGTCCTCCATGCACGAAACATAACCTGCCCAGCGCAACTGCCGTAGTAGCAGGATGAACTCTATGCTGGGAATCTGGGCTTTCTCCAGAACTATGTTGTTGGTGATGTAGTCCTGCCATTGGATCATGATGAAATGCAGGCAGCACTGGTGGAAACACTCTAGCAGCTGGATGTGTCTCCTGTATAGGACCCAGGACTCCAGTCGTGCAGAGTGGAGACAACCACTGCCCTGTACGCCTGAATCTTTGTGGTCTGGTGAAGTGGGTGGTTCTGCCACACTCTCTTGTGCAGCTGGCCAAAATAACTGTTTGCCTTTGCCAATCTGTTATAGATGTCTTTTGAGATGGATGCATTGTTCGATATCACTACATTACATTACATTACAGGCATTTGGCAGACGCTCTTATCCAGAGCGACGTACAACAAAGTGTTCCACAAGATCAGTTTTGAAAGCCAAAGTTGTCTAGGCAATATGTAAACTGTTCCACATCATTGAGAAAGTTGTCATGAATATGTATGGGTGGTGAACTGTACCAGGTGGTGGTTGGAAAAATTTCCGTCTTTCTGAAGTTGATAGTCAGTCTGAATGCATTTGCTGCCTTTGTGAAACAGTTGACAATGATATGCAGTGCCTCCTCTGTATGTACTAGCAGGGCACAGTTGTCTGCAAAGAGAAGTTCCACTAGGTGTTAGTCTGTGGTCTTTGTAGTTGCGAGCAGTCGAGACAGATTGAAAAGACTTCCATCTGTGCGGTATCGGATATAAAGACCCTCTATTGGCCCATCTTTAGCCTCCTGCAGCCTGATACTGAAGAGAATGGCAAAGAATGTAGGGGCAAGTACGCATCCTTGCTTAACCCCATTTGCAATGGGGAAGCTATCTGAGAGGCATCCATTGACTTTGGCTTGACCTTTCTGTCCTTCATGCAGCTGCTTAAGGATTTTCAGGAACTTGAGAAAGCAGCCAAACTTTATCAGTACTCTAAAAAGATCAGCCCTACTGACTGTATGGGCCTTGGTGAGATTGATGAAAGCAGCATACAGGCCCATGTTTTGTTCTCTGCATTTCTCCAGGAGCTGCCTCAGGACAAAGATAATTTCTGCTGTTCCCCTCCCTGCACTAAAACCACATTGGCTCTGCGATGGTGGGTACAATTCTATCCAGTAGGACTCTGGCAAGGATTTTCCCTGCTATTGAGAGGAGTACGATTCCTCGGTAGTTAGAGGTGTCCGATTTTCCCCCTTTGTTTTTGTAGAGGGACACAATAACGGCATTGCGCAGGTCTTAGGGTATCACCCGCTTTACCAGCACAGTGTGAATAGGCTTGTCAGCCTGTCCAGCAGTGCTTTTCCTCCCTATTTGTATACTTCAGCTGGAATCCCATCAATGTCAGGTGCCTTGTGTGTTTTGGGCTTTTTTAAAGCTTAGCTTTTTTTGGGCAGATACTACTTCTTCCAGTATTGGTGGTTTGTCCAGTTCCAGCCTTATTTCACGCTGTTGTATTTTTTTATATGGACTCCTCTTTGATAGACCGCTTGTCTCCAAACAGGCAGCTGTAGTGCTCAGACCAATGCTGCATTATGGAGTCTTTGTCTGTCAGGAGAGTTGAGCCATCAGATGATTGCAGAGGTGCCTGGATTTGGTAGGTTGGACTGTAGACAAATTTCAGCACTTCATAAAATGCTCTTGTGTTTCCAGTGTCTGCATACAGCTGAGCCCTTTCTGCAAGGTCAGTCCACCATTTATTTTCGATGTCCCTCAGCTTAGTCTGCAGGGTTTTGCACACAGTGTTGAATCACTGTTTTTACAGTCTGGTAATTTGGGTTGCTGTAGTCTGCTATAGCAAGTGTGTTTAGTCTGGAGAAGTGATTGGATTTCAAGGTCGTTTTCATCAAACCAATCTCTGTTTTTCCTTGTTGAGAAGCCAACTGCAGGGGCCCCTGAGGGGCAGTTTTCAGCTCTTTACATTGCTCTTCAGGGTCTGCATGAGGGCTGCCTGGGCCTTGACCTTTATGGAGTCTGGCCTCAAGCTTGAGCTGGAATTCTTCTCTAAGCAGACAACGCAGAGCTTCTCAACATTCACTTTTTTTGGGTAGTGGGTTTTTCTTTCTTGTTGGTGGTTTGATTTATTTAAATTTTTTATTCTGTTTCTGATTTTTCCCAGTTTTTTGTTCCCAATTTAGAAGCCAATAATACCCTCTATTTATTTAGAGTAATCCTCCCCCACGAACTTGCTGCCCATCTCTTCGGGGCAAGCTACTCTCCTTGAGACGGAACTCACCGACCCCCTTTCTAGGGACAGCCTTACGTGCTTCACAGTGAGTTTGTGTAGACCACTCCCCCCCCCCAGGAGGAGCGGACAGCCAAATGCCGCCCCCGAACAGGGCTAACGGCCAGGGACGGTCTGGCAGAGACGGGTTTCGAACCGCGTCCCTGATAGGGGTGGATTGATTTTAAGTGAGACTTTGGCCTGCACTAGTCTATGGTCAGTGTAACAATCAGCTCTTGGCATGACTCTGGTATTGAGAATGTCTTCGGTGTACTGTTGTCATCCCAGGATGTAATTCAGGAGGTGTCAATGCTGTGAGCGTGGGTGCCACCAGGTGGTTTTGAATCTGCTCTTTTGCTGGTAGAGTGTGTTCATTATAGTGAGGTTGTGTTCTGAGCAGAGTTCCAGTAACATACGACCATTTTCATTTCAGTTTCCTATCCCATGCTTTCCAAGGACTCCCTTCCAGAGGTCATGATTTCGGCTGACTCTTGCATTGAAATCCCCCATTACGAAAAGTTTGTCTTTACAGTTGACCCCATGCCGAAGAGTCCCTAGGTCGTTGTAGAAGGCCTCTTTGACCCCTGGGTCAGCTTGTAGAGTGGGTACATACATGCTGATTATGGTCACAAATTTGTTTTCCTGTATGGGTAGGTAGGCAGACAGACATCAGGCGGTCTAAGTGTCCAGTTAGGAGGTTCTGAAGTTTGCCAGTGATGGTGTTCTTAATCATGCCTGAGAGGCATTTCTCCTGTTCTGGTTTTCCAGACCAAAACAGTGAAACATCAGTGGAACACAAGCAGGGCCACAAGCTGGCTCATGTATGACAGTTACCGCCCCCTCCAAAACTAACATCTAACCATCAGGAGAAAAAACAACGTTTAAAGTTACACTCCGGTCCATTGTCCAGGTGCGTGGGTTTCAGGTGTCTCCTTTTCGAACTGCAGCCTTGCTCTGTGCAGCCACAGTGAGGGAGCATGCCAGACCCCCGGAGCCATAGCACCAACCCCCAACCCCCTCCTCATCCTCCCACCATCCCGTCCCAGTCACCCCCCTCCCATCACTTCACCTCCCCTGGGTGACTGGGAAACAGGCCAGGCTCTGTGTCACTCCACCAACCCCTCGTCTCTTAGTTATCATCAACACACACGCACATACACACACTCACACTCACACACACAAACAGTGAGCTGCATGAGGGTGACCAGTTATCTGCACATCAGCTTGAAGATGCTTACACTGATGGGGGCAGTGGTGGGATGTCCAGTGCTCAGGAGGCAATCGGATCCCTGGAGGAATTGTAGCCCAGCACTGGCAGCACTGTAACTCAACACTGCTGAGTGTGTGGGAGCTGACTCTTATATTTGCTTGAGTAACTACCCATAATAACAACAACAACAATAACAGTGGTAATCAGCTACTGTAGTTCCTGCTGCTACAGCTGTGACTGCATCTACTGCTAGCAATATGAGGATAGTAATAGTAGTAATAATAGCAATATTACTATCATTATTATTGTTATTATTATTATTATCATAAGTGTGCTATGACTCCGCCTCTGTAGTAAGACAGAGGGGTGCGGCGTCCTGATCTGCAGTACGCGTGTTACTGATTGGATCGGTGCGAGTGTTGTGGTAGGCCACCATTGTAGCCCCCAGCAACCGGGACGATATCAGCCCAAGAGTGACTCAGAAGCAGGTAACGTGATCTCACCTGTATCAGTGATCCCACCCCCACTCTCCCAACCCCCGCCCCGTCCATGGCACTCACGGCAGCGTGCGTGCGACCGGCCTGTCAGCTCCTAATAAGGCATTAATCATTTCCCGGAGAACGTTCCAGAAAACCACTTAAAAATGAAAGAGGTCTGTACGGTCGTCTCCGCCAATGCCTCAGATGGCGGCGTGTTTCGGAATGCAGTAGCGGACTAGATGGAGATGCCCAGTCCCCCCCCTCTGGGTCGATATTGTGGTGCTGTGGTTCAAATCCGGCATCACCCCCCAAACAGTGTGCTTTGCCTGAATTTCCTCAGTAAACTCATTCAGCCATATGCAGGTGTACATACAGGTAACTGTCAAAATAAAAGGTAAATTAAGGGTTCTGGCGGCTCTGTTATGGCGTGGCGTGCATTTTCCTGGCATGGTTTATGTCCACTCAACCCCTTAGAGAGTCAAATAAATGCCAATAAATAGAAGCTAATCACTTCTGAGTGATCACCTTTCTATCCTGATGGGAGTGGTCTCTTCCAGGATGACAATGCCCCATCCACAGGGTACAAGTGTATGAAAATGATGTAAACCATATGCCATGGCCATCTCAGTCACCAGATTTCAACCCAATTGAGCACTTGATGGAATTTTATGTGGAAGAATGATGTCGCATCCCTCCAATAGAGTTCCAGACACTTGTAGAATCTATGCCAAGGCACAATGAAGCTGTTCTGGTGGCTCGTGGTGGCCCAGTGCCTTATTAAACACTTTATATTGGTGTGTCCTTTATTTTAGCAGTTGCCTGTACATATAAAGGAATATAAACATCGAACAAAAAGTTTGGAAATTTGTGTTTGGTAGATTATTTCTCTGTTGTAACAATGCTTCTTGCCAATAAATTGTATACCATTGGAAAGCCTGTTTATTTCCCTTTTAAATGGTGCCCCAGTTGTAAGGAACATGCATTTGTGGGATGAGCAGCACAGCTGAGTATGTGGGCTGCGCCCATGAAAAATTTGCCAAATCTTCTCTGCCAATGCCAAACAGCTTATTCTGCTGTTGCTATTGACTCACGTTTGTCTGATCTCGATAAGGCCCGTGCGATAGGGCAACTTCAAGCTGGTGTTCCGCAAAAGCAAGTTGCGGCATTATTTGGAGTGAGCCCTAGTACCATCTCCAAACTGAAGGCCAAGTTCCATGAAACGGGGGATGTCAGAGACAGACCACAGAGTGGGCGTCCCAAGAAGACGACACCCCAAGAAGACCGGTTCCTCACCCTTTCAGCACTTAGGAACCGTAGGCTGTCTTCTACAGATTTGCAGTCAAGGTTTGCAGGACGATATGGCACACGGCTCTCGGCCCAGACAATCCGGAACAGACTGCACGCAGCCGATCTCCGGGCTCATAGGGCTGCCAGGAGGCCTGCCATGACTGCCCTTCACCATCAGGCCTGTTTGCGCTGGTGTCAGCAACACCTGCACTGGAACCTGATTGTTCATTATGTTCAGCGATGAGTCCAGATTCTGCCTACGGAAGTTGGATCGTAGGGTCAAAGTGTGGAGAAGATGGGGAGAACGCTATGCTGATTGCTGCACCGATAGAGTAACACCTTTTGGTGGAGGCAGTGTGATGGTGTGGGGCGGCATCTCCATCACTGGAAAAATGAGGCTTGTCATCATTGGAGACAATCTCAATGCAGAGAGATATTGAGATGAGATTCTGCAACCAGTGGCAATCTCATATCTCCACAGTCTGGGACCGAACTCCATCCTCCAAGATGACAACGCTCGCCCCCACAGAGCGGGGTTTATCAGAGACTACCTCCAGAATTTGGGAGTAGAGATAATGGAATGGCCTGCCAACAGTCCTGACCTCAACCCAATTGAACACTTGTGGGATCAGCTTGGGCGTGCTGTTCGTGCTAGATTGACCAACACAACCACGTTGGCTGACTTGGTTGAGGAGTGGAATGCCATCCCACAGCAGTGTGGGACCACGCTGGTGACCAGCATGAGGAGGAGGTGCCAGGCTGCTGTGGCTGTGTATGGTTCTTCCACATGCTACTGAGGCTCCTGACTGTTTGTTAAATGAATAAATTGTAAAATTGCCAATATGTCTTGTTTCTTCCTTGTTACTGATAGACTTAAATCATCCAATCCACCAAACAACAATAGCAGTCAATAGCAACAGCAGAATAAGCTGTTTGGCATTGGCAGAGAAGATTTGGCAAATTTTTCATGGGCGCAACCCACATACTCAGCTGTGCTGCTCATCCCACAAATGCATGTTCCTTACAAATGGGGCATCATTTAAAAGGGAAAAGGCTTTCCAATGGTATAAAATGTATTGCCAAGAAGCATTGTTACAACAGAGAAATAATCTACCAAACACAAATTTCCTAACTTTTTGTTCGATGTTTATATATATATATATATATGTAAGAAGAAAAAAAGAGAAGTGATGTCAGTCGGACATCGGCAAAGCAAGCGTGCGACTTGACCCGCCACTTCAGCGATCCCCTCACCAGATAAACCGTAACTTGTTAAAAACACATTCCTCGGAGAGCTGAGAGACTGCACGGGCGACGTCTGGGTCCTCCAGGGGGGTTGGGGGGTGTCACGCGTGGCGAGGGGGGTGGGAGGAGGCGACGCGCCTCAGCAGTAGGTAGAGACGGGGGGACACGGCACTGGACGCGCCAGCTCCGCCAACAATGACCCTCTTTATTGCACAGAGACGCACAGACAATGACAGGAGTCACGGGGGGGGGGGGGTTGGCATACTGTAGAGCTTGTACTGTGGATGGAGAAACAGAAAGTAAACACACGGAGGAATGTGAGACTGCAGAGCACAGTGTGGGGGGGGTGCTGAGCTCCTCTCGCTCTGTACTCCATCTGATGACTGTCTCTACCAGACCTGGGGGGTCAAATACTAGGCTGTAAGTTTCATTTGGATATTGGGTGGGGGACCTGGGTCCTGCCCCCAATGTTCAAAGTAAAGTTATCTTACGTGGATACATCAGTTTGCATCTGGCTGGCTAGCTAGAAAGCTAGCCAGTTAGTTTGCAAGCTAGCTTGCTAAATATCTGGCCAAGCTCGTATTCCTTTTCTACATCCCAGCATTCTTTTTACTGTTGTGACCTTAACCGTTTACGGTACAGACAAAAGTGTCCATTTTTGGGAATGGACAGAAATTATTATGATATAAAATCTACTTATGCCTATGGTCAAATAACTAATAATAGAAATAATTTCACTAATAATTAAGAGTAAAACTTTGAAAACACTCCAGCAGATCCCAGAGAATTTTCAAAGAAAACAGCCATGTAATCATATGAAAAAATAAGTCTACTCTGAATATTGTTGAAAATAGATGTTTGTTTTAACATTGCCAGTAATCTGATGGTTTACTGGCGTCTAAAGGGTTACAGTATCACACCTGTCTCTACACAGGTAACGGCTGCTTGTACAGGAGTTCTGGGTGCCCTGGGACATGTGCTCCGTGTGTTGGCGGGCAAACAGAACGTCTCCGTCACTTTGGGGTGGCCGGCGCGACAGAAACATGAGCGTACAGCTGTTTTTCTCCCCTCCTTAGTTACCGTTGTCATAAGTAATTGATGTGCCCCTGAAAAATACATCAGGGCCGGGAATCGGCGCACCGCTGTGAATTCTGGGTAGTTGGCAGTGACTGGGGCAGCTCAGTGTCTCTCCCAGCTTAAGCAGTGACTCAGATCAACAACGGTCAATCGGATAGCAGCAGCAACACACACACACATGCACGCACACGCATACACACACATGCACACACGCACGCACTCACTCACACACACGGGCATGCATGCACGTACATACTGCATCCACTCAAATAAACAATGGGATAAGAGATAATGGCAATCGCTGCCAACAAAGTGCACTGGTCCCGTGTCACTACACAGCATGCTCCACAGTACAGTCCCAGAAAAACCCAGGGCCTCTGAACTACATTTCCCATAATGCACCACAATGTTGCTTCCCAGTGTGGACAGAGATGCAATTGTACTTGTCATACTATGACATGCCATTACACACCACAAGTTGCTGCTGCAATATTACACACACACACACACACACACACACACACACACACACGTGCAATACAATACCACAACACACTCTCACACCACCATAATAACAAACACCAAAGCCAGTGACAGACACATTATGATATAGAGTGCAACACAAGACAGTGTTGCAGAATTGGACAGCAAAGCACACATAGACAGGCCCGCCGCACTCCACCACGCACGGCTAGGCGCCACCCTTGTCGGGTAGATTCGTCTCTGACAAGCAGCGTGACGTGTCCTGTAAGGAGGGCATTGTTTTAGGCCAGCTGGGAAGGTCACGGGACAGTACAGAGAGGGAGAGAGAGGTGTCTGCGTGTGTCCATAATCTGGGTGTCCCACGTGTGCCAGTGCGGGAGCACTGAAGCACAGAATGAGAGGTGCCCGGCTGGTAACGTTCTCTCAGCGTTGCTGTGATGTTGTGGAAACTCTGTGAGACCTTTATCACTGTAGACGTACGGCGAGCAGAGCATCTACAGAAGTGACCCAGGCAGTCCACCCACACACACTCACGCACACTCACGCACACACTCACACACACACTGACGCACACACACACTTACACGTTCACGCACACACAGCCACTCACACGTTCACACACACACACGCACACGCACACATACATATACACACACACACACAAACACACGTACACGCACGCACGTACACACACACATGCACACACAAATATATTGGAGCATCAGTGTGTTGGGGGGTGGGGTGGAAGTGGTTACATCAACACTCTGATTGGCTAATAAACATCAGCAGTCTGATAGCACCAGACTGCCCTTAGCCCCTTAGCCCCGTGTGTGTGTGTGTATGTATGTGGTGAGGGGGTGGGGATCACATGCAGCACAGCGTATAAGTGGCTGTGCACAGATGGATTAGCAGGACATGTGTGAGTGCGGAGGGGCAGGTGGGTAGGGAAATGAGCCAGCTGGTGAGTCACTGTGTGGTAGGGGAGAGAATATGGGAGGTGTGCAGCGTAGGCCACTTGGGCTTCGTTCACACAGATCAGAGAGGAAGTGTTAATGGCGCAGGGGCACAGGTACTTCCTGATCTCCCTGGTCTGAACTGGGTTTTACATTACATTACATTACAGGCATTTAGCAGACGCTCTTATCCAGAGCGACTTACACAGTTTACATTTATTTACATACAATCCATTTATACAGCTGAATATTTACTGAAGCAATCCAGGTTAAGTACCTTGCTCAAGGGTACAACGGCAGTGCCCCACCTGGGATTGAACCTGCAACCTTTGCGTTACAAGCCCAGTTCCCTAACCATTATGCTAACACTGCTGCTAACACTGCTGGATTTATTGGGGCCTGGGTTCGAGATGCCAGGTGTGTGTATGTGTATGTGTGTGTGTGTGTGTGTGTGTATGCGCATGTGCATGTCCATGTGCGCATGTGTTTGTGTAGAGTGTGTGGATGTTTCTGTGTGTTTGTGTAGATTATGTGTGTGTATATGTGCGTGAGTGTGTATTGACGTGTCCAGCACTGACTCTGCTATGGTCAAAAGCATACTTCACAGAGTTTCCCTGTGCCCTTCCTCTCTGTCCAGGCAAATTCTTATGCACATTTCCTGGACTTGGTGGTTTGCATTCCAAATAGCCTGACCAAAAAAACTAATAGAAAGACACCAAGGAAGGAGAATGGCACAAGCATTTTTACAAAATATGTAACCATTCACTCAGTATACAGCTGGGTGAACATTTAATAGATTATGGCTGGGTGAACATTTAATAGATTCCCAGCAGTGAAGAGAAAGGCACCATGTATACTGTAGTAATAGATAAGTCAGAGGCCTGCTGGCAGAAAAAGTCCACATCAAAGTGCAGGATATGCTTCAACAGCCAAACCAATATGCATCGCGAGATACGCCAGGGCAAGGACAGCCAACAAAGAGGATCTGTATTACGTTAGCAGTTATGCAGCAGTCCAGATGGACTCGGCTGAACTTGATTATTAATTATGAATACCTCATTGGAATTTTTCATTTTCGTTGGGCAACTTTCTCAAAATATGATGCAAAAATGGCCTTGCAAAGGAGTAAAATTGTCAATATATGGTCAAATATGAAAATATATTTATGGCATACATTTTGAGTATCAAATTATATTATTTTTTATATATTGCTAATAAAATATCAAATTAGATTTATATTATATATTAATAGAACATATGATGTACACTACATTATATACAGAATAAATATAATATTGAACATATACAATTGTATTATTTGTAGTACCACAGAATATATGCATGAGTGTACATGTGTATGAAATGGCAATAATTATACATTTTCAGATAAATGTAGAAAAATCGTACATTTACTAAAGATATTAAAAATATTACCAAGATATTCCTTATGGGATCATTATTTTCAATGAGGACAAGTCAAGTCAGAATGGTAGCTATCGCCGCTGGGGAGCAGTTAGGGGGGAACATCAGTTGAACCTTCAGGGCAACGATATGAAGTGGACTAGTAACAAGACTAATAAAGCAAAGCTGAGATACAGGTAACTACCAAAGTAAAGGAAGCACTTGAGTAAATGAAGGGTTTTGGCCCTGTTATGGTGTGGGGTGCATTTTCCTGGCATGGTTTAGGTCCACTCAACCCCTTAGAGGGCAAGGTAAAAAGCCAATAATTACAATGCCATTCTGAGTGATCACCTTCATCCTGTGGTGAAGCATTTCTATCCTGATAGGAGCGGTCTCTTCCAGGATGACAATGTCCCCATCCACAGGGTACGAGTGGTCACTGAATGGTTTGATGAGCATGAAAATGATGTAAACCATATGCCATGGCCTTCTCAGCCACCAGATCTCAACCCAGTAGAACACTTATGGGAGATTCTGGAGTGGGGCCTGAGGCAGTGTTTTCCACCACCATCAACAAAGCTCCAAATGATGGAATTTGTTGTGGAAGAATGGTATTTTGTCATTCCAATAGACTTCCAGACATTTGTAAAATCTATGCCAAGGCACATCGAAGCTGTTTTGGTGGCTCATTAAGTTGGTTTCCTTTATTTTGGCAGTTACCTGTATCACTCATCTTTGCCAAATTTGTCAACGTGAGCAAACGGACTGCCTGCCCAATGAAAAATGAGAGAATTAAATGGATGTTCTTGGGGAGATATGCTTTTCTGAAATTGATTGAAATTGAGCCACCTTACCTTTGGTTAATCATCTGATTTGCCAGTTTAAACATGTGCACATAGCTCATTAGCACTGTAAAAAGAAAAAAATAAGCTAGCTATAAATAGCTGTACAAAACTGCCCACTGTCTTGCTGTCAGTCCTAGTGCCAACACTGTCTGTGCTCACCCTACCGTTGCTAAAGCGAAAAAAAGTTCCCTGCTGCGAAAGCTGGCTTACACAAGAAGTGGTGGTGGGGGATTACAGAAAAGTGTTGAGGTGAGGTTCCCGTTCAAAATGTGCAGCGTTGGACACATCGATCAGCGATTTCTCACCTGTGCTGTAGTCATTCAGGAGATACTAAGTGCAGGGGCGATCAATCGGAGAACTGTTACAGAACAGCTGATTGCAGGAGGAAGAATGGAGAGAGGGAGAGTGAGAGACAGAGAGAGAGAGAGAGAGATATGGAGGAGTGGTCACCTAGAACACATCACTAAAGCACCAAACCACCGCTTTCTCTCTTTCTACCCAATCACCATTTCTCCTCCCCCTTTCCTCCGCCCCTCCCTTCCTCTTTGATTTTCTGCATTCCCCATCCCCTTTTTTCTCTCCAGCTCTTCATTCTCTCTCTCTCCTTCTCTATCTTTTTACTCTCTGTTACACTCTGTCTGTCTGACCCCTCTCCTCCTGTCTCTGCTTCCCCTTTTCTTTCTTTCTCTGGGTGAGAGCTGGGATGTGAGTGAGAGTGAGGTGTGTGTGTGTGTGTGTTGGGGGGGGGGGGTTGAGGATGATTTGAAGGACAGGGTCAATACACTCCAGTGTGCTGCTGCATCTGAGTACTGAACATTAAGCCTATCTGACCCAGTAACTGACCTGCCATACCTGTCAACCACACCTGTGTCCCTCAGTAACCTTTCCACCAGCAGGTAGTGTCCTAAAATGGGCTAGAGGCAAGAACATTTATGTAGCATAAAATAGATGGTTTTGATCGCACATGACGTGAACAGATATCAATCAGATGGTAGTACCAGCATCAAAGCCTTCTGATGCTAAAAATCTCACTTAGTATCGTAAAAACCTTAGATGCGTGTGTGTCAAATGTTTGCGTTAAAGTAGCTACGATCATGGCCCCACTGCCTCTGGGCAAAGTACCTGGTTTACGGGAAAGTTTATACATTGCTCCGGAATATGAACGATTATTACAATTAATTTATCTTGCTCTTTAAGTCTTGCTCTCCTTTCTCAGTCATTTGCTCTGAGGTATGAAAACTGCACATCCAATGGTGCAGTGATGAGGTAAGCAGTTAATCAGTGCTGGCGCACGCGATCCCTGAAAGGTTTTTGAACATTTGAAATGTGTTTTCTCATTTGGCAGAACACCACCCACATATGGACACAGTTATGCAGTTTTGCAGTGTTTCTGTTAATTTTGCAATGGGTGGTCTGCTTCATCCTGCTAATTTGTGCTCCATGGATTTTCTCTCCATTGCTGTTCAACTGAAAGAAATAAGGATATTACAATTTATTTCTTGTTTAATAAAACAGTTACCGTGGTGAGAGCGGTGATGTTATGATTGATCACAATTTTCTCCAGTGATGTCCTCACACAAATAAGAAATGCTTTATTATGGTATACGCTATAAACACACAAGAATGCGTGTCAGAAAAGCCAAAGTTTGTGTTCAGACTAGCATAATGGGAATGTCAGTGCAGACACTGGGGGCTTTGTGAAGGATGGACGGGGCCAGGGTCGTGAGGTCATGTCTCATATTGGGTGCAGAAGTTGACCCCACGGGCAAAACACTGATCCCATAACTGCTAGTCCCAGCCTGAGACAGACCTAGAATGGACAGAATTGTTGTCGGCACGTGTTGAAAAACATGAGATGGATGACACATTCAGGGATGTAATAGTATGTTGCAGAGACTACAGTAGAGGGGAAAAAACGGAATCTCAATTTCTGCAGTTAAACGAGGGGGATAAATTCAGCACGTCTTGCAAATTACCTTCCACTCTGACAAACATGTACCTTTCTACAGTGTACTTGCATCCCTAAAACACTTTTGTACTGTAAAAAGGACAATTTCCATGAGATACAACAACAATCAATTGTGAGCTCCCAAATCCTGGTTCATTGTAGTCCGTCAATCCGTTGATGTGAGTTACAGGTCATAATGGATATTATTGTGCCAAATCTGCCCCTCATCAAATGCAAGACAAACATTACATGTGTAAGATACTAAAAACATGCCAGCATTTTTTTTAAAGCACATTTTTAATGACCATCATGGCCAGTTTAATGAATAATTTGTGCATTTTGTGTGCTTTGTAATGAAAAACGAGTGGTGTAATATCAAGGGAAACCTGTCCTATATGGCCAAAAATCTGGTCAAGTTTGTAATGATAGTCAGTGACATGATGATAATTTCAAATAATTAGTTTTTGAGTGTGAGCATTAATCAGGGCATTCAGCAGTGTACTGCAGTCAGTGCCTAAGTACTGGCACAATCCATACCAACCACAAGTCAAACGGGCTTGCTTCCAAAACGAAGCACTTTGGACTACATTTACATTTTCGGCAACCTAATTAATTTAAATGATCATGTAAAAGGGGCCTCGGATAGCGTAGCGGTCTAAAGCACCTCGCTGCCTATTACTGCCCCAGACCAGCCCTGGCCCAGAGCCCCGATTGGGGGCAGCGTTTGGCTGTCTGCCCCAGGAGGAGGGTGAGCCGGCACAAGCTTGCCGAGAAGCGCAAAGGGTGTCCCCAGGTTCTGTCTCTGAGGAGGCAGGTCATCTCCGGCCTCAGGGGATTAGTTTGACCCGGAGGACGTGTGGTGTGTTTGTGGGGGAGGGCGAATCTTAATAAATAGAGGGTATAATTGGCCACCAAATTGGGAGAAAAACTGGAAAAAATCGGAAAAAATTAATAATAATTTAAAAATTATCATGTAAAAGAAGAAGTATTAGTCTACTTTTTGGACTTTAAAAGGGCATTTTTTTCAACAAATCGATATGTAGGATTATTATTTAAACTTTTACAAAGTAATGGCATATACATTAAGAATTAAAAGTATATGCCTTCCTGTGGAACAATTTCAAGTTGAGTTTAAGAGAACAAGAGAAAGCAAGAGAGAGAGAAAGAGAGAGACACCAGGTCAGAGAGAAAGTTGTCAGATAAGAGGGAGGGAGGGTGGGAGGGAGAGTGGGAGTTGGAGAGAGAGAGAATGAGTAAGAGAGGGAGGGAGAGAGTGGAGGAGGGGGGTCAGAGGAGTAAACAAGGTGCATGTTCACACTTAAAACCCTGACTCTGCACAAGCTGCTTTGCTGACAGGGGCCTCCAAGGGCACTGGGCTTCTGTTCCACTTAAGCTCCTGGCTAAGTGAGCTTGACCCTGGAAGGCCCTCTGCTGCAGGCCTAGCGGGAAACTCCCAGAATCCCCAGCCCCTCGGGGCGCAGATGCCTGAAGACAGGCAGCGGGGCATGTGACAGGAGAGGTTACCTGGGTTCTAATCCCAAACTGAGCACTGCTGGGTCATCTTTGAGGCACGTCACCTTAAAGGTTACCTCCCACTATATAAAGCGCGTCAGGTACATACGACTTGTGGCCTGTGCTGGATGGACACGTACTGTACGTGGTAATCCCAAAATCTATTTGTGGATTTGCTGTTTGCTCTCTTCGCCAGCGTTTAGTATTCTCACATACCCCCGGGTAAACAGGCAACTTCCTGATGCTTTTGGTTGGATGTCATAGCAACAGGATAACACTGCTGCAAAGTGACAGTGACGTTGTGAGAACATCAGATGTAGGGTTGCGTGGGTGGGTGGGTGGACAGAAAGAGGTTGGTGACAGTGACGTTGTGAGAACATCAGGGTGCGTGGGTGGGTAGAGGGGGGGTTTGTGACAGAGACGTTGTGAGAACGTCAGGTAGAGAGGGGTAGTGACATGGCAGTGCTGAGCTGCAGGACCAGTGTGCCCCAGAACGCACACACACGAGCAGGCCTCTCAGAGCCACGGTCTTCAGCACACGCTGACACGCAGAGCCACACCTGCACATACAGTATATGCACACGTTCACAGCCCTGGGCTCAACACACACAGGCAGGCTGTTCCACTCACTCCCAAATGTACGTACACTTAACTCACACACGTACACACACACACCTGTACACACACACACACGCGCACACACAGTCAAGCTATTCCACTCGCTCTGAAATGTACATGCACTTAACTCACACATGCACACACATACACGCACGCATGCACGCAACACACACATGCACGCACGCACACATACACACACACACACACACGCACGCACGCATACACACACATGCACGCACACAGAAACACAGCTGTCCCTGAGAGTGACTGAAGAGTGACTGAGACTGCATTGAGATGAAAAAAAACAGCAGAACAATGGTGTATTATCATTGTCCGCAGGCATCTATTCTCTCTCTTTTTTACGCAGACTTTTACGCAACACACACACACACACACACTCACTCACACACACACACGCACACAAACACACGCATACATGCACCTGCATACAAACACAATTATATTTCATGTTAGGGCCACTACATTATATGGATAGACTGACACTGTCCAGTTTTGCTGTTTTGGTACAACACCAAGGTGGGCCAAAAGATCATAAACCTGAATACAGAATGAGACAGCAATTTCTTTCTTCATTTTTTAAAATTCATGCTTAGGGCCTGATTCAAAATGGATAGCCTTGAATCACCAACAGACTTAACTTCACTGTGTACAACAGCAGTCACTCAGCAACACATGGCTACAAAACACAAACAAACATTATCTATGCTGAGTATGCTAAACAAAGGCACCACCACAAAGATACCACACACCACTGACAGAGAGACGCACACACACACAGACAAAACTTGTCACATTTACATTGATACAGTTTATTTGAAGGTCAGCTATATCTGAAGTGAGCCAGAGGTGTTTAAAAAGCAAATTAAACCTGGCTGACAGTACAGTAGGTATTTTAAAAATATAAGTGTGTAAAATATTACAGCCTGAAAGGATCAATGCTTGCTCCTAGCTTGGTATCATGGTGTTTTTGACATTAGAATTGCTAGTTCATGGTAGGTAAATGTACTAGTAGTGCTTTACACCAGATTTGCACACTGTCAGCACAATTCGCTGCTATGTTTTTGTTGTGGGCTTCAAAAGTAGGAATATCAAAAACACGAGAGTCAGCCTTTCTTCCTCCATCCTATGTTAGTGAGCCGAAACACACAAATTTGCTTGGCCTCGCTCATTTCCTCACAAACAAACACGACATAGGCAGGCGTCGGGAGTTTACCACAAAAGCACAACTCTGAAGAAGTTTCGGGGTCAGCAGCACTTTAGAACATGAGGTGAAACTCGATAGGTTGAAATGCAAACCGCCAAATTGCACTGCGTTAGGATGGCACGCTACTGCGAAGATGGCTCAGTGTAAACACGGCTTGTGTTTCCCTTACATACAATGTCTACTGAAAATTATTCACACTATTTTGATAAAAGAAGATTTTTTTACTATTTTGATAAAAGAAGCTACTTTTTCCCATTTTTAATCAAAATCTATTATAAACTCTGTGAGAACCCTTACATTTATTTAAAATAATTATGGGTGTGAATAACTGTGACATATTTTTTGTATTAGTATAAAATAATATAATTTCCCTTTTTTTAAATGTATAATACAGCTCATTACCTGTATTGTTTATTTTATACAGCCTTCTTTGCTCGTCCTTATCAAGGGTGTGAATAATTTTGGACAGTACTGTGTCATCTGGAATAGATAACATCCTGGCCAGACGAGAACCTTATATTTTGACCAACCTCAACTTCTGCAGATGAAGTACTACATCCTGTTACCGTGTGCTGCACCTTTAATATACCAGCATTATGTTGTGAAGAATTCAAATCCTCAAATACGATGTCTGGGAACAATAAAAACAGCTTTCATAGACCGTAGTGATATATATATATATATATATATATTTTTAACCCTGTTGCCATTGGCAACAGCGAGCAAGTTTGCTAACCAAGCGGCGAGGGAACAGCACGGCGGCCCTGCAGCTCTCACCTGGCCTACCCCAGTGCAGCGCTGCAACACACCTGTGTCCCGTGAGCGCGGCCAAACATTGCGCCCTTGTTCAAACAGAAGCCTGGCTGTGGACTCCCTCGCGCCCCTTTGCATACAGCCAGAGATAAGGGCAAACACGCACCTTCCCCCAAGCCGCCCCGCCCTGTTGACACTCCAAACATTTCCATGGCCGACCTGGACGCGGAAACTGAGCAGGAAGCGTAGCGTCATCGATCAGGGCTCGGGAGCTGTCTGCTCGCCGCCCGCGTGACAAGAGAGATCTCACAGTAGCACACGCAGAAGCGGCTGGTAGTGACCATCTCCAATGGGTGGCACGCATATCTCCACGGCAACTCCCTCGCTAAACCACGCAGCTGTGTGCATGGGCATAACATTTTTTTACCATTTTAACCGAGCAGTAGGAGGGTATGGTTACTACTCTTAAAAAAAATTGCTTTCCCTCCTTTTTCTCCTTCGGGAGAGCATGGACACGTACATGCCGTCCTCTGAAACGCATGATATCAGCCACCGGGAGATGTGGTAATGAGGTGTCTCTCCATTATGTAATCACCAGAGACCTATCAGAGGATAGGGAGAGGTTTCTTTGGAGCTCATATGTAGGTTGAAAAAAAAAAATTTGGAGGCGTGAAAAGATCTGCCAGTTCTGCTTACTGTAAAACGGGGAAAAAAACTGGAAAATCAGAAAATAACAGCCAAGATGTCTAATATGGCTTTCACACAGAAAGTGCAAACGCGTGACTTTCTCTCCCTTCTTTGTTTTCGATGGAAAGAGCAGCCCAGAAGTGCTCGAGCTGAATGTACAGTCATGAGATGCGGCCAAAGTTCAAATGATTTGACCTTTCATTGCTGCGCTTGATGACGAGGACTCAACCGACCAACCACTGCCGGATTGAGAAGCCTGAAATATCTTAATAAAATGGCGGAGAGTCAACCGGTCAGAAAAGTCTGAAAATTAAAGGCATATTCCTGTAATAATAACAACTTTTAGCCTCATTCAAATATTCAAAGTATTTATCTTTGAATCATGGTGGGATTATCCCTGAGCTCAACCACGTGCTCATAACGTGTCAGACCTGTAAAATATAACTGTTCACTAGAAAACTATCTGTGTATGTTGCTATCTGCTTTTTACCGCTGCCGAGGCTGCCATGGCAACAATTCCGCCACGCCACGGTCATTTTTCAAATATTTCCATGATAGTCAATAGCAAGTTTCTCTTTGATAAACGCGATGTAAGCATGTATTTTCATTGCCGTGTGAACACGGTGAAACCTGCACAATGTGTCGGTAGCGGTGTTTGAAGTGCTCTGGCTTTATTTACCGTCGGCTGTCACCTTTTGAATCAGAGCTTCTGATGTGGGCTTTCCCATATTCTATTGAAGGGGAAACCATCAATGGGACATCAATACACACACACACACACACACACACACACACACACACACACACACACACACACACACACACACACTCACTCACTCACTCACACACACACGTACATCACCAGCCAGCTCATCTAATTTTGGGGTTTGTTGATTTACCCTAAATCTAAACAAACCCAAACATCCACCCAATCTCCGACTCACAATCCAATATTTCAAGCAACTTTGTGGAAAAAAACAAGTCATTTATTATTAGCGGACTTACCAACACCAGTGAACAGTAGTGGTGGGACAGGGAAAATACATGAACCCCATAATAGGTGGGGTCACCTCTGTGCTGCAGCCAGTTAGATTGAATCTGGGCCTTAAACCTCCTAAATCAACCCTGCACAATGTAGTGACTGAGATTACAATGGGATGTGATGGGAGAAAATGTGCCCCACAAAATGTTCTCCCAATGATGTGATGGGAGAAAATAAACAGCAGTTCCCCTCAATGACATATTCAAGTCATGTGGTTCTGTGTGGCTCAGTAGGTAGAGCATGGCATTGGAAACGCTTAGGTTGTGCTCCCAATTCCCACTGGGACCACGTATACTTAAAAAAAAAAAAAAAGTTTCAATTGCACCCTCTATTTATTTCGATTAACCCTCCCCACACGGGTCCGTCACTCGCCTACTCGAGGCAAGCCAATTCTCCATGGGCATCGACCTCAGATTTTCCTCCGAAACGGAATTCGCCCACCTACCCACGTTCTGGAGACTCCCTTTCCGTGCTTCTCGGCGGACCCCAGCCAGCTCTCCCTCCCCCTGGGTTGGACAGCCAAATGCCGCCCCCGCTCGGGCTGACGACCAGGGCCGGTCTGGTAGAGACGCAGGTTTCGAACCGCGTCCCTGACAGGCAGTGCACACCACACTGAACCAGCCAAAGTGTGGTGCGTTAGACCGCTACGCTATCCGCCGCCATGGGACCACGTATACTTAAAAATGTATGCATCCACTACTGTAAGTGGCTTTGGATAAAAGCGTCTGCTACATGGCATAATTATATATATATATACAGTATATTAATCAGCAGCAACTGCAGTAAGGGTGTTTTACCACTAGAGGCACCAGAGGAGTAGTCTCATGTGAACAGCCATGTCAGGCCTGCCTCGTTCAGCTGGCCTTGTGTGTAGTGATGACAACCATGTAATTAACTGAGATAAGTATGCACAGACCTCTCCTATATCCTCCGTTATATAGTGAGAAACAGCTAATGTGGGTTGATTGAGTTGGCCAATCACCCAGTGCCTTTGATTGCGCATACATTAACACTTTGTTGTACGTCGCTCTGGATAAGAGCGTTTGCCCCCAAATGCCTGTAATGTAATGTAATGTAATGTACATTATCTCAGTTTGGAGCACAGTTATCACCAGATGTGTTGTTGGGCCTGTCACACTGCTGGCGATCAAGGCTAGTGGAAGAGTCACAGCCAACGTGAATAGTGGCTTGTCCAGTTCCTGTTCCTCAGTGAAACATCCTTGGTGCAAAATGCTAACTTTGCTTTTCACTCTTTGTGTCCACCCCCACCCTGAAAACCCTAATCCGCCCCCCCCCAGTCCTGATCCTGGAGGAGCAGGCGGAGAGGGAGGACCTGTGTGGGAGGACGCTGAAAATCACGGATTTCGGGCTGGCGCGGGAGTGGCACCGCACCACCAAGATGAGCGCAGCGGGAACGTACGCCTGGATGGCCCCTGAGGTCATCAAACTGTCCCTTTTCTCCAAGAGCAGTGACGTCTGGAGGTGAGGGACAGACAGACAGACAGACCCACATGATTTATATCATTCACTTGGCAGCTGCTGTCCATAAGCATAGGTTCTGGGGGGGAAATGGCACATGTTAAATTGATAGCTAGCTTGTTGGCTAGCTAGCTAGCTTAGCAAGATGGCAATGGATGCATCTGCACCAGACAGCCTTGAACGTTGAAACATTCAAATGAAACCCATGCCCTTACGCTTATCTATCGTGATTTTACAAGGCCGTGGTGTGAAAATAAACAAAATCTTTTTTTCAGGACATTTTCCATTCATTTAGCAGACGCTCATATCCAGAGCCACTTGTACAAACAATGCACATTTACAAGAGCAGCATTAACTACCATCATAAAATGATAATTGTCAGAGCCGATAATGGTGCAACAAGAAGTGCTGCAATCAACTGTACTGTCAATTATAATCAACAGAGGTGCAGCAACAATAAGAGCACAGGAGCCGGTCACTCCGGCATTGAAAATCAAACTGAAAAACAGAGATGAAATATCAGCAGAAATTGCTTTCGCATACATATATAACAGTTCATCAGCAGTAAAAATGTAGAAAATATAGAAAAATAGTATAAATATAGAAAGTGTCACTGTATGGAAAACTATTAGTTTGATAAATATATTGTTGTACACTTAAGTGACATTGTGAAGGGGCAACCTAATACAAGTAAAGCTGTGTGTTACCCATTACACATTTAATCTTGCTTTTAACCGTGTGTAGTCCTTTTACCTTTTAAATGTTTCTTTTGAATGGTTCTTGTTTCAATGTTTTTACAGTGGGGTTTTTTTGTGTCTGGATTGCTATTTCTATCTGCCTTTTATGCATTCTCTTTCATTCTTTCTCTTATTTTATTGTCATTTTTATATTGGAAAGCACTTTGAGCGCCACGTGATGAAAGCACTGTATAAATAAAAATGTATTATAACATTTATATAATTTATCATTACTACTCAAGCCTGGTCCCAACTCCAATGATAACTGTGAAACAGGCAGGCACTGATCTAGGGTCAGCGGGTTAAGGAGGACAATATAACATTGTCTCCGCCCCTCCCCTCAGTTTCGGTGTGTTGCTATGGGAGCTGCTGACGGGCGAGGTGCCGTACCGGGAGATCGACGCCCTGGCCGTGGCGTATGGCGTGGCCATGAACAAGCTGACCCTGCCCATCCCGTCCACCTGCCCCGAACCCTTCGCCCGCCTGCTAGAAGGTACCGCCTGCTGAAAGCCCATTTTCTCAGAGACAATGCGCTTCGGTGCCTTAATAACCAATTACAGTGCCAGTTTATAACCTTTTCTTCATGAACAGGAGCAGGTCAGACTTATCCAAACTGGAAAATAAAACTTTTCAGGACAGTATTTCAGGAGCTTGTGCAGTCATGTTTTACGCATACGATGTGTTTTTGGTCTTGTCAGTTACAGGCGGTCAGTTATTGGAGGTGACGTGAACTTTTTTTCCTGATTAAATCACTTGATTAAACCCTGATATGGGGTTTAACCCTTTGCTCACTAAATGCCTGTGGTAATCTCTCGGCGCAAGTGTGACGGTGTTGGTTCTGCCCGCAACGAGTTTAAACGACAAGAGAGCCTTTAAAGCAAGTCCCTATCTCCGGGAAAATGCCTTATCCACGTTACTCTGCAGCGGGTGCTCACCAGAGCCCATCCGCTACACTCTCCCCCTCGAAACTCATGCGGCAACAACCACGGCCCAACCGATTGCCATCAGTTGTATTATCCGAGTCACGTACGGTCTTGTCTGGTTCCGCCCGCAGCGAGTTTCGAACTGAGAGATCTCGCCGAGCTAAAGACTCAAGTCCCTAACTCCGGGAACTAATCGTACTCTTATCCACGTTACTCTGCAGCGGGTGCTCACCAAAGCCCATCCACTACACAAGGCATTAATCTATCTCTCCTCTCTCTTTACCTCTGCTCCCTCTTCTCTTCTCTCTTTACCTCCTTTACCATCCATCCTTCCCTCTCCTCCTCTCTCCACTCCCCCCTCCGTTTCAGAGTGCTGGTGTTCCAACCCGCATGGCCGGCCCACTTTCGAGAGCATCCTGGCGCGGCTGTTGGCCATCGAGCAGTCGGCCATGTTCCAGATGCCCCTCGAGTCTTTCCACCTGCTGCAGGAGGACTGGCGCGTGGAGATCCAGCAGATGTTCGACGAGCTGCGGGCCAAGGAGAAGGTGAGTGGGGGGGGGGGCAGCGGAGCACGACAGGGGGTGGGTGTGGGGGCATGCGGGCACAGCTGGCCCAGCAGGGGAGAGGGCGCCTGTTTGTTAGCCAGGTCCTCACACTGTCTGTGGTGTCAGCACCAGCGGCCCCTTGTGGTGCTCCTGGCTGGCTGTGATCCCATTTCTTAACAAACACTTGAAAACAAACGCTTCAAGTGATTACTGCCTTAACTGAATCAAATGGCCTACAGTACTCCCCCCAGATTTCAGCGCAAAGGGGGCTGGGAAACTGTATTACTGCAGGCGTCCAGGACCAGGATAGTGCACCTTTAGTCAAAAAATATGTATTTCTGTTGTATCTCTATTGATGTGACCAGATGCAACCTAAACCCTCTTCTACAGAGGACAGAATTCTGCCTCCACATCCTTTGCTCGTTTCTACATTGTTTCTGAGTATGGGCTCGTTTCTCATCTTTGCGGCCTGCTCTGTCCTTCCTCTCCCCCTCTCCTCCCTCCACTCTTCCCCCCCACTCCTCCTCCCTTGCCCCCCTCTCCCCCCTCAACTCCTCCCCTCTCCTCCCCCCTCCTCCCTTGCCCCCCTCTCCCCCCTCAACTCCTCCCCTCTCCTCCCTCCACTCTTCCCCCCCACCCCCTCCCTTGCCCTCCTCTCCCCCCTCAACTCCTCCCCTCTCCTCCCCCCTCCTCCCTTGGCCCCCTCTCCCCCCTCAACTCCTCCCCTCTCCTCCCCCCTCCTCCTCTCCCCTCCTCCTCCCCTCTCCTCCCCCCTCCTCCTCCCCTCCTCCCCCCTCTCCTCCTGCGCCTCCATGCAGGAGCTGCGGTCCTGGGAGGAGGCTCTCGCGCGGGCAGCGGAGGAGCAGCGGGAGCAGGAGGAGCAGCTGCGGCGGCGGGAGCAGGAGCTGGCCGAGCGGGAGATCGACATCGTGGAGCGTGAGCTCAACATCATCATCCACCAGATGTACCAGGAGAAGCCTCGCGTCAAGAAGCGCAAGGGCCACTTCAAGAAGAGCAGGCTGCTCAAGCTGGGCCGCGACGGAAACCGCATCAGCCTGCCCTCTGGTGGGTGGAGGGGGGAACTGCACCCACTCCTGCTTTACATCACATATCACAGATTTTCTGTAGTAACCAGATGGTCAGTTTACTGTGTTGCTTTTCATTGCTCTCTTTCCTTATTCTAGCAAAGGGGTCCCCAACCCTGGTCCTGGAAAGCCACAGTGTTTGGCCGGTTTTCGTTGTCACTCAGAACTTAATTGATCAATTAAACAGTTGATTACATATTGAACTCACCTCACTTGTTTTCTTGAGTCTAAATTGGTTGTGGATTTTTGAAGATTCATGAAGGGATGTGCCTAAGGACAGAACATCCATCATTGATTTGTGAATATTCACGAGATATAGGAATGGGAAACACTTCCAATGGGAAACATTTCAGCTTCAATATATACATTTCAGTTTATATCACGGAGCTGACCATCTGGTTAATCTAGACAATCTGTGGTTTTATTCCCTTCTCCTTTGAGTGTTGAGTGTTGACTGATCCACCCCCTCACTCTCTTGCAGGGTTTGAGCACAAGATCACAGTGCAGGCGTCCCCCAGCGTGGACAAGAGGAAGCCCCAGGGGACAGAGAGCACCACCCCGCCCGCCAGCCCCGGGGTCATTCCCCGCCTGAGGGCCATACGCTGTGAGTCAGGAGCCCACCTGGGGTGGGACGGGGGGACAGGGGTTTTAGGGAGGTGTTTGTGGGGTAAAAATCTCTGGAAAACACAGCCAAGGAAGAGCAGAATTTAGTTACATACTACATGTATATACTACTATTACATGGTACATACATTTTGACACAAAAATGCCAAGGGGAGTACACAGGGAGTCACTAAGACTGGGAGACTGAGACTAATGAACTGAGACTTGGAGGGGACCCAGAAACTGGGCTCTGAGTCAGGTGTAGGAATGTGTCACACCAGAGAAACAGTCTAACCCTGACCTGTGTCATATAGTGACACCCAGCGACGGCAGCAAGACGTGGGGTCGCAGTGCCGTGTGCAAGAAGGAGGACCTGGCAGCCAATAAGAAGAAAGGACGCACCTGGGGCCCCAGCTCCACCCACCAGAAGGAGCGGCTGGGCGGAGAGGACAGGTACACACATACACACACCTGTTGACACACCTCACCTCACACACATACATACACACACACACTCAAATATACACACACCTGCTGGCACACCTTACCTTACCTCACCACACACACACACACACACACACACACACACACACACACACCTGATAACACACCTAACCTCACCTCACACACAGCGTGTGTGTGTGGTTGACTGTGCACACACACTGAAGGTTATATGCCTTGCTTAGAGTATTTAAATTTAAAGGCACCCACAGCTTTCCTAGATGTAAGCAAATTATGATTCAAAATTAGCTGAACGGTCTCTTCTCGTCTGTATAATGTTCAAATGTTCTCTCTGAAAACATTACCCCTAGCTAATTTACTTTACAAGTAAAAAGCAATCATTTGCAAGTTATCCTCAGGGAAAGTATTTTTTGTGAACATTCAGTTCAGTTTGAGCTGGCTCTTAGCAGTCCTGGGTTTCATCTTCAGTAGAGCTACATTAGGCATCTTTTAGGTCCTGTTCCAGGGATGTGATTTTTTTCCTGGTTAATCAGGAAATGTTTATTTTTTATCTTGTGGACATGTGTATGTCATAAGCATACACATTCAGAAATGTTGCACTCTTTGACAGCTGATAGCAGGAGAGAATGTTCAGCAAATAAAGCCAAATAGCCAGAGATATTTAGCACCAGAAAATCTGCATTTCCTGAATAATCAGGAAAAATCACATCCCTGTGTTCCTGTCTAAATTAGTGGCCATAACATCAGAAGTGACGCACGACCGACACTAAGCGTCTTTGTTGCAGGCTGAAGTCTCTGGGAGAGGGGTGTAAGCAGTGGTCCTCCAGTGCCCCCAATTTGGGCAAGTCCCCCAAACACATCCCCATGAGCGCCGGCTTCTCCAGCCTCAACGAAATGGGTAAGACCACGCCCTTCCCGAAAACCCACTGTCTGATCAATTGATCCATTTAATTGCTTTCATTTATCAATTAAGTGCTGAGAAACAAGACCAGGGTTGGGGAGCCCTGGTTTAGTGTCTCATGCTCTTGTGAACATTTAGGCTCATGTCCTCCCCCCCACAGAGGAGCACGCAGAGTCCCAGGAGTCCCCCGTGTCCCGGCAGCCCTCGGAGGCCGACAGCAACGGGGCGCTGGAGGAGGGCGGGGCCTCGTGGATCGGGGTGGGCCCCGGGACGGGGGCCTCGGACACGGGCCGACGATGCGGCCAGCGCAAGAGGAGCGACCTGCTGCTGCTGGGCTGTGCCTCCCTGCTTGCCTCCGTGGCCCTGGGGCACGACCTGAGGCAGCTCGGATGCCTGCAGGTACTGAGGGAGGAGAGAGGGAGGGAGGGAGGAGAGAAGGAGGAGAGGGAGGGAGGAGGGATGAGAGGGAGGGTGGGAGGGAGAGATAGAGAGGGAGGGTTGGAGGGAGAGGGGCAAAGAGGGACGGAGGAGAGAAGGAGGAGAGAGAGAGAGAGAGAGAGAGAGAGAGAGAGAGAAAGGGGGAGGCAGAGAGAGAGAGAGGGAGGGAGGAGAGAGGCAGAGGAGAGGGAGGGAGAGACAGAGAGGGAGGGTGGGAGGGTGGGAGGGAGAGGAGCAAAGAGGGAGGGAGGAGAGAAGGAGGAGAGAGGGAGAGAGAGAGAGAGAGAGAGAAAGGGGGAGGCAGGAGAGAGGAGAGAGGGAGGGAGGAGAGAGGCAGGAGAGAGGGAGGGAGAGATAGAGAGGGAGGGTGGGAGGGAGAGGGGCAAAGAGGGATGGAAGAGAGAAGGAGGAGAGAGGGAGAGAGAGAGGGAGGGAGGCAGGAGAGAGGAGAGGGAGGGAGTGATGGGGGTAATGGGAGAGAAAGACAGGTTGGAGAGGGAAAGGGGGAGACTACCATGTGCTGTCATGTGCTGCTTGAGTTTATATGGTGGGTGTGTATTGTGAAACATCTGACATGGATATAGCAGAGGGTGTTAGCTGCTAGCAGGGCTGTGTTGGGCCATGTGTGTGTGTCTGTGTGTAGTGGGGGTCTCTGTGCCCAGCTCTGCTGAAGCTTGTTGCCCCCCTTGTGTCCAGGTGTGCCAGGATGAGCAAGAGCAGAGGGAGGAGCGCAAGAAGAAGGAGGGGCTGTTCCAGCGGGCGGGGCGTTTCCGCCGAAGCACCTCCCCGCCGAGCCGCACCCTCTCGCTCTCCCTGTCCCACAGCCGGCATCACGAGTCCACCCTGCCCAGCCTGGACCCCTCCCCCTCCGTTCACCCTCCTCTCCCTCTCCTCCCTGTCTGACTGCAACTCCACCAAATCCCTCCTGCCCTCTGACCCCGATGACCTCGTCCTGACCCCAGTCGGGCCCTCCCAGGCCCCCGCCCCCACGCCTGGCCCCGCCCCCGCCCTAAACCCCCTGCTGGACCTGCGGGCCGAGAGCTTCAAGCGAGAGCCCAACCAGTCGCTCACGCCCACGCACGTGTCCGCCGCCATGGCGCTCAACCGCAGCCACCGCCGCACGCCCTCCGACGGGGCCATCCGCCCCCGCGCCCAAACCCTGGGCCACCGTCGCACCCCGTCCGATGGCAGCACACCCCTGCCCACTGCGTCAAACCTCGCCACGCCCCACGGAGGTGACCGTCGAGCAGCCGCACCCACATTTGACACCAGACCCGGGTCAAATACATATTTGAAGTGACTCTTTAGATGCTGTTAATACTAAAACATACAATCATATGAAAGAAGAATTTAATCCTGGATACTGATGAAAATACATGTTTCTTTAAAAAAATTAAATAATCTGCAGGAATTGTCCTTGTGTCAAAGACTTTAAGATCATTATTTGTCCCAGGTCTGCTCAACACAGCCTCACACAGTTGCTTTGTCTCCGAGCCAACTGTTCTGCAGAAACTAGGAGCCCGGGCCAATCAGATGCTAAAGCACTCAGCACTCATTGAGAAAGACAACGAGTTCTCACGAGTTCTGCACACCAACAAAAAAACACACGGGTGCTTCAACCCAAACACCACTTACCCAAAACACAGAGACAAGTTATAAACTAATTACCCAGAAATTTTTGCTAAGCCAGAAATAAAATCAAGCCTTCAGAACAATATCCTGCCAGGAACAATGAAATAAGACATGCTGCAGCTGCCACCACAACTGCACGGGGCAAAATCACAAACTGCACGTTGCTTTCCACACTGTTTCTTTCAGTCATGCCTCTCCAAAAGCAGAAGACCTGGGCCTATGGCTTTCAGTGTACATTTGGCCAACTCTGCCATTTCATCACTTCACCCCCTGGCCTTTTATTTGGCTTGAGCTCTTCAAAGAGAGGCTTACTGATTACACTGTAATACATAACACATAAACACTCATAACACATAAACACACAACGGCAACACCATATCCGTGACTGGTTGTGACTCGTGATTGCAATTTTCTTTTTATTGTGTTTTATTTGTCTGCTATTTAATATTCTGTAACTCATCAACACATGTCTAGCCATCTTGCCCTTATGGCCTAGCCACCTATAAAGATTGTTTGGCCATGTCGAGAACCACAATGGAAATATGTTTTTAAACTTGCATATTTACAGCCCTGGTGCATACATTTATTGCAAAATTGTCAAATAATTAAATAAATAAAACCAGCCTTGGGACTGGGTTACCTGCTGTGTATGAAAGGTTTTCTGAAAACAATTCTCAAAATTTGACTGAGAACATAGGAGATCCACATCTATTGAACTGTGGTAAATATCTTTGCACGGTTGGAGGTGTTTCATGCTTAATAGAACGTTAAACCTAAAGGTTATTTTAGTTATTTTCAGTTATTTTAGCCAATATACAGCATACATCCCTTTGGCAAATATGGTAGCTCTGTAAGTCAAATTTCTCAATTAATTGTTTTAGACATAACTACAGTTATACAAAACAAACCCTACTTAAGTTGCTTGCAAATGTGTCACCATTTTTATGGAAGCACACAAACCAGCTAAAACAAGCTGAATACCTTCACTTTTAATTAACTTCCAATTAGAATGGTGCAGGTGAGCAGGCCAAAGAGCTTGGATCAGTATTCAATGAACATCTCGATCAAACCTAATTACTTGAGCTCATTTGGAACAGAATCTATAATACACAGACTAGGGCTGGGAATAACATCTCTGAATATCATTATATATTTCCTAGCAGAATTAGCAGAGTTACTTGTCTACAGTGTTTTGCTCACTTCACTGATAATCTGTTTATTGAATTGAATTTAATATGTAAAATTTAACATTTAAGTTATAGACCAGGATAGACTGTGCAGTTGTATGACAATAAACCAGGATGGGGTGGTGTGATACAGTCTGGTAAAGATGAGGGGCTGTTGGCCATCCTGAAGTGGTTTATTTTCATACAACTGCACAGCCCAGTGGTTTATTCCACTTATACCAGTGTAATATAATGGATATTGTGTCTTAGGTTATTGAACTGGGCTTGTACCTCCCAGGAGGGTCACTGCCATTGCATTGTTGAGCAAGATAGATAACCTGAAGTGCTCCAGATTTGCTTAAAAATATCCAGCTGTATAAATGAATTTTATGTTTGAAAAAAAAAGAGCTTCTGCTAAATGCGTAACCGAAATATAAATGTAAACATAGTCTTCAGGCTATTCTTTTTGAGAATGGTAGTTACATGATCCACTACCTCAAGTAACTCACTCAATGGCAGTGCCACACACAAGATGCGAACCCAAATCCTCTAAACCACAGTGCCGTAAGTGTTGCCCTCAGTAACCGAGCCTCTCTCGCCACCCCCCAGGTTCTCGGGACACCCTGGAGATCCCCCGCCTGCCGGACCCCGCCACCCTCTTCCCTGCCGTGCACCGGCGCAAGGCGCCCGGCCCGCCTCCGCCCGAGCGGGACAGCCCGACGGGGGGCGGAGTGGGGACCCTGGAGCGGCCCAAGACCCTGGAGTTTGCCCCACGTCCACGGCCCATGCCGGTCAGGGTGCGGCCCGACCCATGGAGGCTGGGCTCCCTGGCCCGCACGCTAAGCTCATCCCCTGGGAGCGGCTGCGACAGCCCACTGGGCTCTGGGGACGGCAGTGGGGGAGGCGGCGGAGGCGGGGGCGACGGCCAGCCCAATCTGCTGGACATGGACACAGAGGGGCAGAGCCAGGACAGCACTGTGCCCCTGTGCGAGCAGCACGCCACTCCCCCTACCCTCTGCGGCCAGCACTTCTCCTAGCGCACGCCCCCCCCATGTCCTTCTCATTCACAGTCAACTCCCAAATAGTCCACAGGCTGAGAGTGGCGCCCCCTTGTGCACAAACAATGTTGATTTATTCCTGTGACCTTGGGAGTGGATTACTATTATATATTTTTTTATATATATATAATAGTCGGTATTTACTTTTCCCCCACACAAACGCAAACATTATTCGTGTATGCCAGTGCTCTTTCAAAGCCGTTTTATATTGGCGGCGTGTGTGACACGCACAGAGAGGCCTTTACACACTGCATCCCAGATTTTTTGGTTTTTATTCCTCACTGGAACTGGAATTAAAACGGCAGACCGTAGTTATTACTTATTATTTTGTGACGACATACTGTAGGAATGTAGTGTGTTCATAAGGAATGTGTGTTCATAAGTTACAGCTAATAGGCCTACGTGTAACATGGATGTATGTGTGCCTGCGAGCGTCATGTAGCACGAGAGGACAAGAGCGGGAAGACTTCCCACCGTCCACACCTTTTCTCCCCTCTAATTATATTGTAAATGTTTGCTGTTTACAACCAGACAAATTTCCCTCTTTTTCCCCTTCGTTAGGTACCTGCGGCAGGGGGGATGAAGAAAGGGAAAGAGGGTAAAATAGGAAAATGAGGGTTTTTATCCAAACGCGCGAGCTGTGCGTTTCACTGAGAACAGCTTTCATCGTTCACCTCTTAAAGCTACCTGTTTTTGTACCACGACTTTCCAAACATTCCTTCCGGAGTACTGTACCTTAATGTCAACCTTGTTCGTGCTATTCTCCCTCCACACACTCAATGAGCGTGAAAAGAAGCACGACGGCGAAACAGCTGGAAAGTGTCTCTCTGACCAGCCTAACAGCTCACAGGGAACAGAGGGGCACGCGCACATTTTCCGTCCCTTCCGTTAAGAGCAGAGTTCGCGTTTGGTCGCGTGCAGCTGTTGGAACGCCAAGCGAACTATTGATAAAATGCTTGTTTTGGGGTTGAACTAAAACGAACCTTTTTTTACACAATACGAAGTTGCAGGTATACAGGTGCACAGTGTCTCTCCGAATTTATTTTTTTCAAATTATTATTTGTACGGGGTTATTTTAAGTAGCAGGATCTAATGAACTGGACCCGTTACGTTTTCCTCTGAGATACCGAGGACACTCTGAATATTTATTATAATTATTGTTATTATGAAAGAAAATGGATCAATAATTATTGCTATTATCATTAGCCTCTTCCCAGGAATATCTGTATATATTTGTAGATAACGACGGAATTCAACCAACCACCCAAGCAACAACTACCATGGTTGGACAATGTTCATGTATGGAGTTTTTGATTGGAACTTGTGAAGTTTGAGGCTAAAGGAGTGTGGCAATCTGGTGATGAAGATTATTAATTAAAGCGTGAATAAAATACAATTTAAAAAACGGAATCTTTGTACTGGCTGTGTCCAATCAATCCCATATATTTTAATGAACCAATGCACATCCACGAATCAATCGTTGTTTCTGTGTTAGTTATCCCACAGTTAATGATTTGTGATGACTGTTATAACCTTTGGTCATAGTTTCATAATAAATGCGTGACTTGATACAGTTTTATGCCACGCCGTAAAAAGAAAACGGGTGTGCATTTTTCTTGCTAATGCTTAAGGTTGCCATTTTGGTAAAGTCAGCTGGTCCCGCATGAGCGCTTATGGGCAACTTAAGTCTCGAGCGCATCTTTTATAACTTTGCAACTGCGCAATTATTGCTTATTTTTTGGCCAGCAAATGAGGCCTTTTGCAGGAACCAGCAGTGTTCGGTAGAGGCCGCCAAAGCTATTCATAATGTTAAAAATCCCACTTTCTTTTCAAACCCGACCGAGAACGCGACCGTGCCTTGTGCACAGGCAAATTGCTTTCATTCGGATTCAGATGAAGTTGCCCTCTGTTTTAGCATACTTAAATTTATGTTAGTCATGTCTCAGCATGTCTGTCAGTACCTCCGCAAAGGAGGTGTGATTAGATTAGTGTGCCTAGGTTTCTTTTCCACCTCTGGCTGTTACTGTGCGGTGCTCTGAGACTAAAGTGTGTCTGTACATTTGTCTGTAGTTGAAAAGAAGAAAGATGGGTCCATTCGATCATGGTAGCCAGTATAAGGATCAGCCCTTCCCCCTAATTTTTTTGCATATAAAGGTTTGTGCAACATTTAAAGATGGGAATACTCAGTTAATCAGCCAAGATGTATCAAGATAGACAAACAGACAGACAGACACACACACACACACACAATCTCACTCTCTCCAGTGTCATACATGTATACAGTCATGCCTACAGAGACAGACAGACACACATTTTACATTACATTTTTGGCTCTTATCCAGAATGACTTACAGTGAGAGATGAACATCGAGTCCCATCATTCATACAGACGACAGACACATCTACTCCCACTCAAACAAACAGACAGACAGACAGACATGCACAGTCAGTTCTACTCCACTGCACTACCTGCTCTGGCGGTATAGCCACCACTTAAACACTCTTTCAGACGCCAGCTAGTTACCTAGCAACCCGTTTCACTTCCACAGCGACGCTATTAAAAGCAACGACAAAGAGAGGAGGGGGGGCGGGAGGCGGGGGTGTATTGGAAATATAGAGAAAAGATTTGCTAGTCAAAATCGAAAAGGTACACCCACACCCAGAATGCGCAGTACAGGTGTGGAGTGAGGTGTTCTGTACCCTGTATTGAGATCACTGTACCCCAGCATTCAACAGCTCCTGTTTCCAACCCAGGTGCAACAACATGGTCTGATTGACCTAACACTGCAGCAACTACACACACACACACACACACACATGCACACAAACACACACACACGCACACATACACACACACACACACACACACACACACACACACAGACACCAGCAGAAGAGATTGAATGTGCACACAACACACACACACACACACACACACACACACACACACACAGGCAGGCACTGGCAGAAGAGATTGAATGTGCACACAACACACACACACACACACACACACAGGCAGGCACTGGCAGAAGAGATTGAATGTGCAATCAGAACCACTTTCCTTTGTTCTCAGTAGCACATTAGTCCATGGGTGAGGTGATAATCATTGTGGTCATTTATTATAGGGTACATTTTTCTCTCATTCTCTCTCCTCTTTTCTCTTCGTCTCCCTCTCCCATGTTCCCTTGATCCTTCCACCTTGTCTCTGTCACGCTTTCCCTCTCCTGGTCTCTGTCTCCCTCTCTCTCTCTCTCTCTCCTTGTGGTGGAGTTGTGGGAGCCATTAAGCCAGGCAGTCAATAGTGACAGACAGATTATTGCTGAGAGAGAGAGAGAGAGAGGGAGGGAAGGAGAATGAAAAAGAACAGTGCCGCAGTCTCGGAGACAGTTATACCAGGATGTGAGAGAGATCAGGGTGCATTTTCCTGGCATGGTTTAGGTCCAGCAACATTTATAGGAGATTTTGGAGTGACACCTGAGACAGTGTTTTCCACCAACATCAACAAAACACAAAATGATGGAATTTCTCATGGAATAATTATGTTGCATCTCTCCAATAGAGTTACAGACACTTGTAGAATCTATGCCAAGGTGCATTGAAGCTGTTCTGGTGGCTTGTGGTGGCCCAATGCCCTATTAAGACACTTTATGTTTGTGTTTATTTTATTTTGGCAGTTACCTGTAGAACATGGAACCATGACAACTTATTATACAATAGAAAAATATGTGTTTACATTATGTATTGCACATAAGCGTATCTACCATTGAGAACACGAGGGCATGACCTCTTTTTTTTTTTTTCCCGAGTCTGACTTGTATTTTTTTTTACATACTGATTCAGTGTAATACTGAATAAAAGTGGTGAACTACTGTACATAAAATGACTTCAATTCGGTATGGCAAAGATTTTGTACAAAGCCAAGATTACCGCTTGTTCGTGTGTGTGGTGATGAAATGGACCCATCCCGAGCAGACAGATCTCATTGTTACTACAAAATCTTTGCTCAGCAAAGATGACGCAGTGACACTTGGGACGACTTACTGAGTCGGGAGTTGTAACTCAGGCTGCTGATCTGAAGCCAAGCGAAGCATGATGTAGGTGTAGAGATCTCTCACATTATCAAAAGGTTGACTGCTTGTATTATATCCAGATTAATGCTATTCATCTCCAGAGATCATCTATCGATAGCTACTTTTTAGTCAGACTACAGTGCTGATAGGCTACCTTAGGCTAACATTAGCTAATGTAGCATACATTGACAGTGGTGATAGGCACAAAGCTAGCTACATTTTATTGTACATTTTCAGTGGCCATTCCTAAAATCATGACAGTCTACTACTCTTGTAGTGAATTAGCTACATGGGGAGACTAATTACTTCAAATTTTTCTTAGTGACATTTCGCATGACGAACCCCCCTAGAGGGGCTAGGTCTCATGACCTCTGTAATCCTTGCCTCCTGGATACGGCCCTGGTATTGCAAAGGTGTGCTGCTTACTTTGCACAAACAGCGATACAAAATCTACAGACAAATAGACAAAGGAAACTTTTTTTTTCAACTTTTATTTCGGATATCCATAGTGCATTCTTGGGCTAGCAGTTCCACATAATCAGTTTTTCATTGTTTGGTTTTAGATTTTTTTTTAAATGCATTTATTTTTAAATGTAAATGTTTTGTCCAAAGAGATAATGCATGTTCTATGACCAGCTGGGAAATGGATCTTTGTCCATGATTGTGCCCTTTGTTCATGGCTTCACTCTCTCTCTCGCTCTCACTCTCTCTCTGACACACAAAAAAATAGAATCAAGAAATGAGAAAAGGTCTTTCTTTTGATCTCACCCAAACGTTTAGCCCTGTCCACTCCAACGGGTTCTGCAGGTACATGGGCACTTCGGACAGTGTCTCAGGGGGCCAGACACAGCACTCCTGTCCCAGAAACACAGACAGACAAACAGACAGACTGCCCCCCCAGACGCTGGTACCAAGCCCATTAAGATTCATGTGCACTTGTATACCCAAGCATCTACCTACATCCATAATTCGATCTCAAAAACAGAAATCAGGCCACTTAAAGCTTTAATTTTCACAATTATGAGTTTTTTTTAACAATTTGTTTTGGAAACCACAAAGAAACGACACTGACATTCAACAAGACCCAAGCACCTCAAGTGAAACAGAGTCATAAAAGAGAGAGAAAATGCTGTAATTTTAACTTTTTCATATTTCTGTAGTTGTGCTTTTTGTTGTTTTTGTCTGAAGATGGGAGGAGCTGTGGATGAAAGGATGAAAACCTCTCACACAGATGGAGGTGCAGCCCAACTACCCTCGGGTGTGTGTATGCGTGCATGTGTGTGTGTGTGCATGTGCCTGCATGCATGTGTGTGCTGGCATGCGTGCATGTGTGTGTATGTGTATGTATATGTGTGCCTGCGTGTGCCTGCATGCATGCGTGTGCATGGACACATGAGTGTGTGTGTGTGTGTGCCTGCGAGTGTGAGTGCATGTATATTAGGGGAGGAGGTTCAGAGGGACAGAAAGAGTGCCAGACAGTGGGTTTTGTACAGGACCAGAGAAGCAAAATGTCCTAAAAGACAGATGGCAGCGCTCAGCTCAAGGGGTGTCTGCCTGCCTAGTCACTGCTCTCAGCAGAGGGGGGGAGAGAGAAAAATGGAAGGAGGGTGGGAGAAACAGAGAAAGCTAGAGAGAAAGAGGAGGAAGGAGGTAGTGAGAGGGAGGGAGAAATGGAAGAAAGGAGGGAGGGAGAGGGAGAAAGGAAGAGGAGGAGGGGGTCAAACAGACAGAGAGAGAGAGAAAAGGAAAGAGTCGGGTACAAAAAGTGAAAGAGAGAAAAGGAAAAAAAGAGAGGCAGAGGAAAGGACAGGGAAGGGTCCATCGCCCTGGGCTCCTTCCAAACCTGACCAAGCACATATTCCCCCTGCTGCTGTGGGCATCTCTCACAGCAGCCGCCCACCACATTCTCACAATGTTCCTGTAACGTTGCAGTAGCATTCACCGCATTGCTACAATGTCTCAATGGCATTGAGAGAACGTTATGTGCTGGCAGCACAGCTCTCTCACACATCATCCATTTAATGCCAGCTTCATGCACTCAAATTGCCTCACATCTCCTGAGCCTAACTGATATATTTAGGCCTTTATACTAGGCCACTGGGAAATTAGGTGATCCATTTATCTTATCATTTGCCTATGTAGTCATTCCATTCAGAAGCTGTAAAAATGTGGTTTCAGGTGGAAACAAACGATTTATTCGGTCCGATCCATGGCTGTAGAGGTCATTCATTGACCTAACAGAACCCAGGTACAGGGACATTGCCCGTCAGTCCTTATTAAAACTCATCGAGCCTGCAGTGAAATTCCTCATCGAGCGGGTCTCTGAACAAACTCTCGGTCAGTTGGCACAACTGGTTACTGGCACTGCTCCTTTTTAAAATAATTTATTTGAATGTGATGATTTGTTTCTTTTGCTTGGTGCCTGAACAATTTTCCCAGAATATCTCTGGAGGCAAACTTGGATCCCACTTCTGACACCAATGTTGTGACTGTGCAGGGGTGGGAGAGGGCGCGGTGCAAGAGATGGAATACTCACGAAGCAGTCTTGCAGAACTGGGGCTACCACCACCACCAAAATAACCTCTAGAATAAAAGTCGCTCCAGAATACCATTCTTGGTGTGTGACTTGGAATTGCCCTACACTATACGAGAAACAAGTAATTGGGCTCCGATGGTAGAGTCTTTCCTTTTCAAAGCAGGCTATTACCTTCGAGGGCAAACTTACTATCCTGGGGTAATCACTGCAGTGATAATAGGCAAATGTTCACAATCATAAAGTTCCTACAGTTATAGATTTACTCAAATGCACCACTGTAAAAAAAAAAGTATCTTCTTGCATTGTTGTCATTATTATGAACAATCCAAAAGACATTATTATTATTTTTCCCATAGACTTGGATCCTTTCTTTTTTGACAAGTAACACATGTTTATAATACACAATTAAAAATAAGCCTAAAAAACAGCAAAGTGAGGTTCACCCGATTCAATTATGAGACACATTTCGGACAGATTAACAAAGAGCCACTTCAAATGTGACAGTCAAATTCTCCAGCACAAACACCATCAAAGTACAGCCTTTGACTGCTAAGACTGTTAAAAAATGCATGTATGGCTTCCAGAGAAGTGTTCTGTTATAGTACTTAGTAATAGGGCTAAAAACGTTTCCTTTTATTTCCACAATGATTGCACCACCCTCCATGGTGGTCAACCGTATACACCATGTAACAAGTAAGGAAGAGGGCTCAAAACACAGAATTACTAAACACATCCATTGTACAGCATTGCCTTTTCTGTTCTGCTTTTGTATCTTTAAAAAGTTTATGGATAATTAATATAAAGAAAAAAAACTATAAACACTGTATTAGCCCTTGAATTCAGACAGATCAGAAACTGACACAGGGTATCTTTAAAATAATAATAATAATTTTAAAAGAGAGAGAGAAAAAAAAGAAAAAAAAATCAGGTCGATGGGTAATTTTCAACAGTAAAAAGATAGAAGCTACCCTCTGGTATGGCCTACCACCTCCCTCTCCTGATTGGTGGAACAACCTGAATTAAGAGAGTGGGTGGAGTCCCTCTGAGTATAAGTGAATGACTGTGTTGTAGTCTGTAGGCTCATGTCTCCCCTGGCGTGAGCCACGCTCTGCCTCCCCTCCACCATGCAATGGCCACAGTCACCACCATCTTCACTTCCCATTTTTCTTTTTCTGTTTTTTCTTTTTAAATACAAAAGAAAGCTTACATACAGTACATTAATACTTTTTTGTACATTTCTTTTGTTGTCTTCAATAAATAAAAGTTAAGCAACGTCCTTTTATCATAATTTTTTTTCTTGTTCTAAATCAATATCATTCTTATAACCGGTACTGTAACTATAATTATGATTCAGCATTTCTCTTTTATTTTATTGACTATCTCATTTAGTCAGTCAACGCCTGGAATTGTCCAAGAAAAAAGGAGGGGGCGAAGGGGGGTGTAGCGCCTTGTTTGCATCCGGGTCACGGTTGCCCCAGCGTCAGGGGTGGTGGGGAAAGAGGGGTATGTATGCGGGCAGGGCAAAAGCCAGGGGAGGGTGGGGGGGGGGCTTTAGCCCATGGCTTCTTTGCCCATCTCTCGATCTCGATGGCCACTCTTGCTCATCTTCATTTCCGTCAACTGGATGTAGCGCAACACATTGGTGTCTGACAGAAAGAGAGAGAGAGAGAGAAAGAGAGCAAGTGAGAGAGAAAGAGAGCATGTGAGTGGTCAAATTCTAATGACAATGCAAAGGCATGACAACCCACATTATAATGTTAATGTGTCAATTGTTGTGAATTATTATTGGGGAAATAAAAAAAATAAAAAAATCATCAATAATATTATATACAACATGTCCATTTCTGTTATCAATAAGACCATAATTACGGTTACTGTTACCATTCACATTACAATTAATTTATTTTTACTGTGTTGTTATTTTTGCAATCTTTTATTTGAAAAAATTATCTGCTTTGGCAACATGATGCAATATACAATCATAAAGCATATCTGAATCGGAATCTGAAAGAAAGATAAGAGAGAGAAACACAGCTGTTATATTACAATATTAGCATAATGAACACTACTGCGGAATATTACTATGCACGAGCAACTGTGAAAAATCTGTGTATGTACAATAACGTGCGTCACTTCTACAGTGAAGGTACAGTACCTGTTGGAGCCAACTTGGGCTGCGTTCCATGGGTGTAGCGCCACAAAACATTTAGAACAAGGGATGACTGAAAGTTGAGAGTCCAGGCCTGTGGGCCGTGGGGAGCACAATATTGACTCATATTGGACTACACCTCCCATAATTCCCCTCTGCTCATTTAAAGTAGTCCTGAACAGCCTACAGAAGGTTGGCGTGGTACCTGAGGGCTCACGGTTCTTGGCGTCGCGCAGGTAGCGCAGGGCACACTCGTAGTCTCCCAGGTGGTAGAAGGCGATTCCGGCGCGGTACATGGCCTTGAAGTGATCCTGCTGGTGGCTCAGGACTTTCAAGCAGTACTCCTTCACCCGCTCATAGTTCACCAGCTCCGACTGCAAGAGGCATGCTGGGATAGGACAGGGAGGACCCGAGGGTGGGGTGGAGAAATGAAGAGAGGTGAAAAGTTGTGATCTTATTTCTTACTCAGGACAGTAATTTGGAGAAAGAAAGAAAAAAGAGAGGGAGAAAGAGGTGGCAAAAGAGAAAGAAAGATGTGAAATCAGAAGAGGGAGAGAGAGAAGAAAGAAATAAAGAGAGGGAATGGAAACAGAGAGAGAGGTGGCAACAGAGAGTTGAAAAGGATTAAATCAAGATGTGCAGAAAGAAAGACCTACAAAAACAGACTGCCTCATCACATGAACCGATTTTCTTTATCAGGCATCCCCATCCAGGAGAAATCTGCTCCATCTGAGCTTTGAATAGCACAATTAGAGGACATTATGGCTCAATTACACCTTTTCAGCCAATCTCAGCTGTTAAAGCGACTGGCTGTGGTGGTGGTCAGGATTTAATCAATCGACCAAGCACTTTCCTGGAAGGAAAAAAAACAGCGGAGACAGCACTGCTCCTGGAGCCGAATTGGAGAGGCCCTGCCTCAGAAGGATTAATGGCCGCAGAAGATAGATAGGTGTATTGCATAGTGGCCACAGCTCAAACTTCTGTGTTTAAATCTCGAGAAGGATACTGCTGCCATATCTTTGAGGAAGGTACCTTGGAGCAGCTGCATACATAGGTTATATGGAATATGTCAAATTATACACACAGTGGCCACAGACGATGTGTGATAAGCAAGCGTGTGATGAAGCCCTCTGCCAACAAACAAGGGACACCTGGCCAAAAACACAGCCGCAGAGGTGTCAAATGACGGCAGTAAGACTCTCCCACTCCCCCTCTCTCTCGGGGCGTGTTGGCCCCAAGCCGGCAGGATCGCCTGTCTCAATTTCATATTTATATTTCCATTCCGTTGGAATGTCGCCTGTAATCTCCATTTGTGTGTGTAATCTGGATTTAGGGCCAACACAAAAAGTGCCGACCATTGCCTCCCACCCGTCATTCCAGACCCGCCATTCCAGACCCCAGAACCCTTTGTGTGTGTGTGTGTGTGTGTGTGCGTGTCCGTGTGTAGGGGGTGACGTACCTTCACTTACCAACACCACCAAAAAAAATCTGTTCCTTTTCTCTGTCGCTCTCCCTCCCATTCTCCCTTCCACTCCCCCTCCCTCCCTCCTTCCTTCCTCCCATTCTCCATCTCTCCCTGGCATACAGACAGCCCTGTAAAAACCAGGAGCCAGGAGCACTTTTTGCTGGGAAAGCATGTGAGCCAACCCTGAGAGAGAGAGCTGCAGAGAGAAGTGGGGGGCGGGGGCACACGGTCGGTGGTCGGATTATGCAAGGAAACGTTTGTGTAACAATGCCTGCCACTTCTCCGTGGCTCCCAGCTGTGCCCCACAGAGCTGGAGATGTGAAACTGGAGGTGGAGGGTGGGGAGGAAAGGGGGTGTCGAAAGGTTTCGGTTCTTTGACCTGGTCCCTTCCTGCCTGAAGGAAGGGTAGCGGACACACTTACAAACTGCAGTATGGTTAATGTTGCCCTGAAGAGGAAATCGTGAAAAAGGTAGTCATTATACACCTTCTGCAATAGATTTGGTATGATCCTTGTCAGAGAAAATATACTTTGTTCGGGTTGTTTGTAAGATATTGCCACTAAACCAAAACTGTGCTATTCAATGCACCCCCTATTTCCAGTACGGTGTCAAATCTGTTTAGACTATTATTGCTGTCATCGTAAATAATAACCATTGAGAATACACCAATCAGAGTCATCCCTCCCTTGCAGAGTATGACAATAAGTATATTTTAAGTATGCGGGGCTGTGCAGACGCTGTGTGTCAGCATTACCGTTGGCTTTGGAGCAACCAATGACGTTGCAGAGCAAATTTAGAGACATATTTGGCTAACGTTCAACCAAGCTAGTGCTCACGTCAGTTTTGGTTTTGGCGCTCTGCATGTCAATATACTTATTGCCATACTCTGCAAGGGAGGAACGACTCTGATTTACTTAAAAGGCCCTCGAACTAAGAAGACAGTGGCTGAAATTTCTAAGCACAATTTCGAATGATGCGAACTATTCTGACTACAGGTAACTGCCAAAATAAAGGACACATTTCAGTAAATGCAGGGTTCAGGTGGCTGTGTTATGGTGTGGGGTACATTTCTCTGGCATAGATTAGGTCCACTCAACCCCTTAGAGGGCAAATACCAAATGATGGAATTTCTCAAGGGAGAATGATGTTGCATCCCTCCAATAGAGATCCAAACACTTGTAGAATCTATGCCAAGGCACATTGAAGCTGTCCTTCCTATTAAGACACTATGTTAGTGTGTCCTTTATTTTGGCAGTTATCTGTAGTTTCAGTCACCAAGTAAGTTTCATGATGTTACTGTAGTTTACAATATGTGTTTTTTACACGCACACACACACATATGTACGTATATACACTCAGTGGCCACTATATTAGGTACACCTGTACACCTACTCATTAATGCAATTATCTAATCAGCCAATCATGTGGCAGCAACTCAATGCATAAAAGCATGCAGACATGGTCAAGAGGTTCAGTTGTTGGTCAGACCAAAAATAGGGAAGAAATGTGATCTAAGTGACTGACTGTGGAATGATTGTTGGTGCCAGACGGGGTGGTGTGAGTATCTCAGAAACTGCTAATCTCATGGGATTTTCACGCACAAGTCTCTAGAGTTTACAGAGAATGATGTGAAAAACAAAAAACATCCAGTGAGTGGCAGTTCTGTGGGCGAAAACGCCTTGTTAATGAGAGAGGTCAGAGGAGAATGGCCAGACTGGTTCAAGCGGACAGGATGGCAACAGTAACTCAAATAACCATGTGTTACAACAGTGGTATGCAGAAGAGCATCTCTGAACGCACAACACGTTGAACCTTGAAGTGGATGGGGTACAGCAACAGAAGACCACATTGGGTTCCACACCTGTCAGCCAAGAACAGGAAAGTGAGGCTACAGTGGGCACAGGCTCACCAAAACTGGACTCGATTTGCTGCGACATGCAGATGGTAGGGTCAGAATTTGGTGTAAACAACATGAATCCATGCATCCATCCTGCCTTGTGTCAACGTTTCAGGCTGGTGGTGGTGGTGTAATGGGGTGGGGAATGTTTTCTTGGCACACATTAGGTTCCTTAATACCAATTGAGCATCATTTAAATGCCACAGCCTACATGAGTCTTGTTGCTGACTATGTGCATCCCTTTATAGCCACAGTCTACCCATCTTCTAATGGCTACTCCCAGCAGGACAATGCACCATGTCACAAAGCACATGTCATCTCAAGATGGTTCCACAAACATGACAATGAGTTCAATGTACTCCAATGGCCTCCACAATCACCAGATGATCAGTCCAATAGAGTACCTTTGGGATGTGGTGGAATGGGAGATTTGCAGCATGAATGTGCAGTCGACAAATCTGCAGCAACTGCGTGATGCTATCATGTCAACATGGACCAGAATCTCTGAGGAATGTTTCCAGCACCTTGTTGAATCCATGCCACAAAGAATTCAGGCTGTTCTGGGGGCAAAGGGGAGTCCTACCCAGTGCTAGAAAGGTGTACCGAATAAAGTGGCCACTGAGTGTGTGTATATATATATTATATATATATTTGTTTTTTTCATAAATGCTCTAAGACCCCATTTTAGCATAGCTAGCTAGTTATTTCGGTATCTCTCAGCAGCAGATATCCTCTACTTCAGTAGGCATTGGCCCACAGTGACCACGGGGGCACCTGTTCAATTAAGCTTTCACTTAGGAATTGTTTGCCTTTTGTTCCTATTATATTTTATTTCAAGTAAGGGAGGAATGGCAAGCCACCTGTCCCCATGGAGTCCTGAGAAGGTGTTTTCTAGCATTTTCTACCCACCCCATGTAAACAAACTTCTAAGTCCACCCCATTAATACTAATCATCAATAGCTATGCCTGGCTGTAATCCCGATGATTTGTGCTTCAAACGTGCCATACATTTTTATGAGTATACGCTAATTAACTACAGATCTGGTCTGTAATAGTTAGTTAATACGCTAATTAACTACAAATGTGGTTCTGTGTGGCTCAGTAGGTAGAGCATGGCATTGACAACACTTGTGGGTTCAATTCCCATTGGGACCGCATACAGTACCCGTCAATAGTTTGACTAAACCTGCTGAAAACTATGTTTATTTCATAATTGACAATGTTTTACACCATATACGTTTCTGTTAATACTTGAAAATTACAAAAAACAATGTTCAAGAAAATTTAAAATTGTCTCTAAATCTTGGATTTCTCAAAATAGCTTTGATAACAAGCCTCACAAACATTCGGTAAAGAAGTTTCAGCAGGAAATCATCTGACAGGTCTTCCCAGCTCTCCTGCAGTAATTCCCAGAGACACTTGTGGGTTGCTTTGCTTTGGCTCTTCTGTCCAGTTTGTCCCATACAAGTTCTATGGGATTGAGGTCTGGACACTGGGCTGGCCAGGTCATTCGTTTCTTCACATTCCTCCTTCACCAGATAGTTCTGATACAACTTCAATGTGTACTTCGGGTTGTTATCCTGCTGAAGAATGGAGGAGTGCCCGACTAGCCGTAATGCAGATGTAAGGTGTATTCAAACTTTTGAGTGGTACTGTATACTGAAAAATGCACATATTCATACTGTAAGTTGCTTTGGATAAGCGTCTGCTAAATGGCATTTGTTCAGTTTACCAGTCCAGTCCAGTCCAGTACCAGTGAAAATCCAGTTTACCTGTCGGCGGCAGGCCTGTTTACACGCAATACAATCCGTTCAGAAGGCACAATGAAGGAACAGAAAGATAGCGGGTGGCCATGTTGTAGCATCGGGGCATCAGCAGGAATGTGGAAGAGATGACTTGTTGACAAAGTTTGTCTAATTTAGAGCTAAATCTATTGTTTTTGAACAAAACTCAATGGCGAGGGTGAAGCACACATGGTCAGGGTTAACACCAGGTAGAGCTATTGATGATTAGTGTAGGGGGGGACAAAAACACTGAAGCTGGTTAAGATCTTGGAAGAACAATTTATCAGCAGACAGGAAGTCACAACAGAATGCTATATAGTATTATACTGTACAGTAGCTAAACAATATTATTATTAATAATAAGAAGAAGAAGAAGAATAATAATAGCTAAAGAACTCAAAATCACACCAAAATGTTATGTACAAGCAGGAATACCAAGACAGTCCAATCATTTCAAACTCTGCCCACAGACTGGCCGGAAGGATCTTCAAAATCTGTATTTTAAAAATCAGTCCATTTTCCATGCAACCACAGCTGAAAAGAAATAACAACTATCCATATCTGGTCTCATCCCTCCCTCCCTCCCTAACTTCATCTTCTCTCACTGATGTCCCTGAAAGCTTTCAGTGGATCCAGTTTCAGTCTGTAATGGCCTAATGGCTGTTAACACTCTTAAAGCTCCTTCTATCTCATTCTCCCTCACTCTCTCTGATACACACACACACGCACGCACACACGCACGCACACACACACACACACACACTGAAAATCAAGAAGGCATCAGAGCGACGACAATGGCAATCGCACGATTATTGAGAGGGGGTGAACTCCAATTCACAGCACCGGGTCAGGAGGATTTCCAGATCTGAGAGTTTGACCTGACTTGACCCCACCTCACAGATGATGAGCCGTGCAGAGTGCCGCCTCTCGGAGACACGGGGGGTAGAGCAGGGCTGAGCATTATTTGAAATACTTGTACTACTGTATTTGCATGTATGCATTTAATACATCTTCATATTTTATCCCCAATTGTAGAGCAAAGATCAGAAATGGCAAAATAATGGCTGCTTTTACCAATAGATTTTTCTTGGATTGTGCCATTATGTAATTGACTGATTTGTGCCCTGCTTTTTATTTTGCTAGTTATTTGAACTATTCAGCACCCTGGGACATCTGCTGTGAAAAGCACTATATAAAAATACAATTGATTGATTGACTGATATGTAATACGGATTGCTCACCTCTTGTTTTGTATGGTTTATACCATACACCACCATTTTGACTGTAGTTTATAGATGTATTTTTGGGAGGTATTCGGTATTATTTAACACAATACATTTTGTGTATTTTTGCCCATCCATGGGGAAGAGGCAGAGAGCAGGTCATAGGGAGTGGACCTGTATTTTGGGGAGGGGGGGTTCTCTGTGTGCCTGTCCTGGCCCAGCTGGCCCCCACACATGCCCCAATGACCCTAAACAGCTTGCATGGAGACAGAAGGTGGCCTAATGGGTCCGCCCGCCATGGGAGACAAAATGTAATCAGCGCTGCAGCGATGACCCAATTTCCCATTCAGCAGCTAATGTGTCAGTGTATCGATATTTATTTCCTTCCTCCTCCTCCTCCTCCTCCTGCTGCTGCCACCTTCCCTCTGGTATCACACCCCAGCGTCTGCCTCTGGGAACCGTATCGGGAGACGTGTGGTGACAGATTAAAAGTGGAGGATCTTGTGTTTCCTGAGAATGGTTGTTAAATTTTAAAAAAATAATTAAAATACATTTTTAAATGCCTGAGTTCAGGATTTATGTATGGGGAAAGAAGGAAATCACTGGCTTTTAGGTATTCTTTGTTTGTTTTGTTTTGTTTGCTCAATGGTCTCTGCTCTTTGTTTTCGGGATCCGAATTGGTGCAGAGTCAGGTGGGTGAGCGAACACACCTGACGACGTATTTTTCTGGAAAATAGTTTTTTGGGGGCCTGTTCAGAAAGATGAGAACAAATGACCTAGCTTGCATTTCTCCTTCGAGGGGAGGATAGAATAAAACAGGAGCAGAGCCCCCCTTCCCTCCCAAAAAACAGCAGAGAGAAACGAGGCTAAGAGGAGGTTGGGGAAAAAGCGAGAGAAATAAAAACCCACGGAACACAGACTCTCGACACTCAATCTCCCCTGGTGCCGGCACTTCCATTTGCAAAGCAGGAATCAAGAAGCCATTTATCTTTCTTTTGAGAATTAAAAAGAAATAATAATAATCAAGGGCAGCACTTGAAGCAATACGAGCATTGCGAATTTCAAGCCTGACTTAGTCTGCAGTGATTACGTCCTCTCGGTCTCGTTATAATTATCTCTCTCTGGAAAGCCAGTGGGAGGATTGGGGGGCCTCACACTCTTGCCAGCAGCCTCTCCCTGTCCTGAGACCACCCCATCCACCCTCACCAAAAACACACACCCCTCCCCATCAATGAACAACAAGGACCATCTTCACCCAGAGATAAACCAGTATCACATCACCAACCTATAATTGTATTTAAGAAATATGTAGGCAAGTGGGTAGGGGTGTCAATCTTGGTGTCCTGGTCAAATTCCCACAATTTGTGTGTGTCCCTCCACATCTGGGCACCTAATTATTGCCCTAAATCTGATTAGCTACAGGATCTCCTGCATTCCCCTACCCACATTGACTCCCTCACTGCAAACGAGAAAATCTTGAGAAATGTGAGTTCTCATCTGACCTACTTGTTTAAATACAAATACATAAATAAATAAATAATATCAAATAAAATAAAAGTACCACATTTCAAGCTCCCACATCCTTGAACACCCTACCTGCCACACACAGCCTCCTACACACCCAATCTCCCATACCTTTCCCTGTAAATTCTCCTGTTGATACCACCTGAGCAAACTAGCTGACTAAATCAAGAGATTAAACAATATTGACTTCACTTAATTCTATTAAGAAAAAGCTATCTGGACCTAGTATAACAGCTACATGGTACATCGCTCGCTACAGCAGGCTGATTAGAGTTAACCAACAAATGAGTAGCAGCTCGCCAATATTAGGTTGATTTTCCTTTTGATGTATGCCATCTGTACATAACATTATACAGGTAACTGCCCAAATAAAGGAAATGCTTGAGTCAATGAAAGGTTCTGGCAGCTCTGTTATGGTGTGAGATGTATTTTCCTGGCATGGTTTACGCCCTTAGAGGGCAAGGTAAATGCCAATAAATATAAAGCCATTCAGTGATCACCTTCATCCTATGGTAAAGCATTTATATCCTGATTGTCATCATCCATGATGACAATGCTCCATCCATGGGGTACAAGTGGTCACTAAATAGTTTGATGAGCATGAAAGTGATGTAAACTATATGCCATGACCATTACCAAACCTCAACCCAATTGAATACTTATGGGAGATTCTGAAGCGGTGCCTGAGACAGCGTTTTCCATCACAATCAACAAAACACCAAATGATGGACTTTCTTGTGGAAGAATTATGTTGCATCACTCCAATAGTTCCAGACACTTGTAGAATCTATACCAAGGGACATTGAAGCTGCACTGGTGGTACATGGTGACCTATTAAAACACTTTAAGTTGATGTTTCCTTTATTTTGGCAGTTACCTGTATTACAATTTCAGAATGTGTCTCACACAGTGATAACATCCCATGGGGGGGATTTCATTGCAAAGCAATAGTTAGTATAGCTTAATATTGTTTTATAGCACTGAAGCAAAGTGCACATTGTAGCCAATGGCTAAACGTAACCACTGAATTGATGACCTAATGTCAGTTCAGAACTTAAATAGCACTAGCTACTGTGCTGAGGATGTTGTAGGACCCTGCAGACGATTGGACAAATAGTCTCATAAACGGGTTTGTCACTCGGGGGGCTCCCTGTACAAACAGGGGTGTCTGTGGCTTTAACAGCCCAGGCTGTGATCTTCAATCACGAGGGCTGACACGGAACACTCTGGTTGCCATAACACAGCTGCTAAAACCCCACTCACTCACTCGCTCTCTATCTTCTCTGCGTTGACCTCGGTCTCGATCCCATTTTCTTTCCTCTCCACTTTAGTCGGTTCTTTTTTCTAATTTTAAAATGCTGATTTCTCTGCCTCACTCCATCGTCTTTTCTCTCCGTGCCCCCATCCCTCCCACTTTCATTTAGTCGGTCTTTCATGCCGCTCTCTGGCCCTTCTCGAATCTTTTCTTTCCCCTCGCCGACTCTGTTCAGGTATGATAAGAGTCAATCCATTTTTATAATAAGCTGCTGCGGCGTTGCCTTGACTTTCAAAACGACACCAGGTCGGTGGCAGCGACTTACAAGAAAGCATTCTGCACGGCAACAGCAATGAATATACGCCAAGTTAATTTCCCCACTCTCTCTCCCGCAGTCTCCTTTTCTTTGCCTCTGTAATTGCCAGCACGCAAAAAAAAGACTTTAGGGTGTCATGTAGTTCAGGATGTGTTTTGCCAAGTGCTTGACTCCTGATTCTTCTGAGTCCGTTTGAGCCTTAAGTTGTTGGGCGTGATGTGTAGCGAAACAGTTTCCCCGGGGATAAAAAAGGCCACCCAGATAAAGAAAGTGTTAGTTTTTTTAAACCAGCTTGGGCAGTTCTCTGGGGAGAAAAATTTCAGTAATGTAGTTTACAGTACTCGCTGCTCGTACACAGTCTAAGTGAAAGCACACATCAAGGACAATTCCCAAAACATTAGGGCCTGTGTGTTAGTCTCAGCCTGACAGTGTTGTCTTCAAGTTTTTCAATGTTGTGACGACAACCTATTTGCCGGAATATTTCATCTTCAAAAACAATGAATCCGTAAGTCGGACAGACCACTGGAGTGTGGAAATTCTTCCGCTCTTGGTAAGAGTCGTTATTTGAAAGCACCACACTTGGCTCTGAATGTTAATATAGCCTATGCGTTTGCCAGCGTGTCGATTTCACGTTTCAATACACCCAAGGGCGCCTGCAAGATTTGAATTTATGGTACGTACAAACCCCCTGATTAACTTAAGTGAAATGTGGTTCCTACCTATTTTAAGTTTACTCTTCGTCTCCATGTTGCGTCAAACTCGCATAGCACTCTCTCACTGTCCATTTTTATCTCATGGTGAATTTATCAAACCATTAAAAAAAGATACTGCGCCAATACTGGATAAAATAAGTTGACACGGGTCGGTTCAAGAAAATCACATTTAAGGCGATATAGAAACCAACCAGGTGCCAGAATGCCAATCGCCAACCATTTCGTTTTTTTCTAAGTTAGAATGAGGCTGCCATACACGCATCTGGGATCAGCTTTCCCTCCCCAAAACCGAACATTAATCTTGTGGAAAGTACGCGAAACGCGTCTAGGGGTAGCCTCACCCCACTCTTTTGGGGAATTGTATTTGTAGGGACATGTTTCTGTCCGGAGCAGGTACGGTAGCTCAGTATGATGCATAAATGATCTCACGACACGTTCTTAATATACAGGTAAATTCACTCAAATAATGTAAGGTCAACAAATAACGCAGGGCGGTCAACAAATAACAGGGGTGGGCAATCTTAGGGCCGTTCATGGTGCAGGCTTTTGCTGAACAGTGACACACCTGATTTAATCAAAGCCCTGATTGAAGACTTTGATTAGATTTTCAGGTGAGCTACTTGTGAATGCAAAGAAAGAGTTTGTGTTGTGAATGCAAAAGAAAGATTTGCAAACAAGCCAATAAACAGGTGTTGGTAGGATACGTTGCGTTTGTAATTGGCGTCTCCGGACAGCGTTGCGGCGCTCGGTGGCTTTACTTTAGCTCGTGGTTCACTCCTCAAAGCCGTGCGCTCCGTCGTCCTTGGAAACCGCACCCACGGCGAGAGTATTTGCATGGATGACACCAGTATGTGCACGAGACAACAGCAATCACCGCGAAAAAATATACCCCGATTAATCTGTTACACTCTGTGCAGTGGAATACGCCAAACTGACTGAAGGAGGTTTTTCTTCTCGGCATACAGACGTTGAATGTTTTCGTTTTAAGAACCAGCGTTATATATTGATAGTTTATGTGCCTGTTGTAACCCCACGGCACTCAAACTAGTGAACATAAACTTCGGCTGAGTCAGTACACCAGGCATTCGCTTAATTATTAATGAAAATGCAGCTCTGACACCGGCCCTCGTAACTATTGTTAACAACACGGTCGTCATGTTGGAAATCCGTGTCTTTTACGGTAAAGGGAAGCGTGACTGTCAGTGCTCCGATCTTGGATGTTGTATGCGGCCAAACAGCAGACGACTTTTTCTGTGTAGACGCAGCGAAGGGGATGAGTTCGCATTGGAGTGTATCCGGTCGAAATGCCACGATGAAGCTGCGGAGGCTGTCCCTGGCTGACCTGCTGTCCTAGAAACAGCGCGGTGTGCACTGATGCCCAGATAGGTCTGAAGGACCGGTGTCTGTTGTGCATAGCTGGACCAAACACTGCCGAACGCTGGCGTGCCCAGCACTGAACACACATGAACGATACTTGACGCAGCACTACTGCTCTCATTTCTGCTGAAGGCTATAGTACGCAGCACTGTACACACCTGAAAGCAACTGTATGCAGCACAACTGAAGTTAAACTTCGACGAACGCCACAGTACACAACACTGCATACCACTGCACTGAACACTGCAGTATGTATTATTCTACATGAAGATGGCTACACAACTCCCAGTTCAACACCACAGTACACCAATAAACACCACACACACACACATACACACACACACACACACACACACACACATTACAGATTAGCAGTGTGCAAACGTCCAGTTTAACTCTGTGTGTGTGTTTCTCTGTAGTGTTTATCGGTGTATGGTGTTAAACTTGGAGTTGAACTGAACACTTTTCCACTCTGCTCATTTGTAAAGCATGTTGCTACACACCACTGTGTTACTTCTAAACACTGATGGCCCATATCCACGTCAATGAAAAAAACAAGTGAACACCTCAACGGTTATGTCCATATGGAATTGCCAGATGTACAGCATAATATTGCAGCGCTAACATTTTAATCCTGATTTAAGAGAACCATTAATTTGAAATGAATGCTTGAGCTATACACTGCTGTATGCAACAGGAGCCACATAAAAGCTATTACGCTGTAACTAGCAAAGCAAGCTCATCACTTTAGAGGCAGAGGTCAAGTTCCTTGCCATCTCTCACTTCCTACCTTCCTACCTCCCTATCTCCCTCCCTCCCTCCCTCCCTCCCTCTTTAAATTCATCACAAAATCTGAAGGGGCATGTTTCTCTCTGCAGGTGCTGTGTTGTGAGTTTCAACTGCAGACCTCTCTCCCTCCATCTCTCTCCCTCCTCCTGCCCCTCTCTCTAATCAGCTACAACACAAGCTCCGTAACCCTTTCAGAGCCTTGGAATAACACAGCCGGCATCAGACTTGAAGCCACTTTGGATGGAAAGACGACCAATGGAAACAACAGCAATGAAAGCAACGATGGCATAACATACTCTCCCATTTGCAAGAGCTGAAAAAGGGTTTAGGAAAATTGGCATCACTTCCCTTTCCCTCCCTCTCTCTCTCACTTCAGCACCTTCTGCTCTTCCGCCCCTCCCTCCACACCCTATTCTCACTGCACCATTCCTCCAGCTCCTCCCTAGCTGAAGTGGAGAGCTCTGTAGTACAGTACAGTACAGTAGACCGAATGCCCAGTGGAGCCCTGTGGTGATGCTGTGCCATCTGTAGACCTGGCACACACAGTTGCTCAGCCCGCAATGGCCCGCAGCCCCGTCAGTCAAACTAACCCCGCCCCTCATCCTCTCGCCTTCTCTGTCTTCCAATTGGGAGGGCCCTACCAGGGAAAGTCTCTGCAAAGCTGTTAAAATGGCTTCTGCCAAAACTATCATATAGGGGGGAGAACCCTTATTATAAACAACTTAATGGCAGGTACACAGTGGCACAAGCGGACTGTGATGGTTCCTCCAGATGGGGTTTAAAGGGCTCTACAGAGGTGGAGGTCTTCTGGTCGGTACATCACTGGCTGAGAGCAGCTGTGTTGTTTTTGCCACTCCGGGAAGGTGGGCAAGGCCTTATTGATCTGGAGAACAGGGTGGCGGCTTTCCATCTTCAGGGTGTGCAGAGGCTCCTGTACCACCAGGACGTTTGCTGGAGGGAGACAGCCTGTGGCCTTTTGCAGCAAGCTGGGGGTCCGGGGCTGGATCGCCAGCTTTTCTTGATGTGGCTGGACAGTATAAGCCTCATAGGCTGTGCAGGGTTTTACAGCTCAGTGGAGGAGCCCCTGTTCTGCAATCCTGCCCTCAGCGGCTTTGCGGAACCGGCTTAGCAAGGCAGGCATTTGCAAGCTGGCTCATCTACGCGGTCCTGAGGGGCGGACTTGGGAAAGTGCTCTGCGGTCTCCTGTCAGGGAGGAGCTGGGGAGTGGTAACCCCCCAAACCCAGAGCGATGAGCTCGTTTTTCCAGCGCTGTGTGTTTCAGCAGCAGTGGGTAGGTTGCAGGACGGGGAGGGACAGTTTCTTTCTTTTGCTTCTCAGGATCCTGGAGTTTCTGAGAATGTGGTTCTGTGTGGCTCAGTAGGTAGAGCATGGCGCTGGCAACGCTTGGGTTGTTGGTTCGATTTCCATTGGGGCCACATATACTGAAAAGTGTATGCATTCATTTCTGCAAGTTGCTTTGGTTAAAAGCGTCTGCTAAATGGCATACATTATATTATTATTATATTAGTGTGGGCAAACAGGATTTATACACAGTCTGTATAAAGTAGTGCCATGCCAATATGTTCTGTCAGACTGGACAAGTGGTTGGGGGTCTTAGAGGATGTGTCTCTCCTAAAGGGTGGCTGAAGCAACCCATGCCTAAAAGATCAGGGGACCTCCAGTGGAGACTTCGTCCATGGGTTGTTAGCATGTAACAGACAACTGGCACACGTTGATCAAACAAACAGTGGGGGATGTCCCTATTGCTTGCTGCCGGAGTCAGCTGGGCACCTATTTGTTGAGTTCATCAGTTTACGTGGCCTTTCTCTGGTACCCTTTCTCCACCCTCCCCCTGGCCCTCCCCCTTGTCTTCTCCATCATCTCTCCTCTTTCTCTCCCTCATCTCTCCATCTCCCTCTCCTTCTCTCACCTGTTCTTCCTCTCTACTCTCACCTTTCTCTTTCTCCCTCTCCTTCGCTCTCCCCTCTTGCTCTCTTCCCCTCTCATCCCTCCTCCTCATCCTCTCTGTCCCGCTCTCTGCTCTTCCTCCTCCTTCTCTATCTTTCTCTCCCTCTCCTCCTACCTTCCTCCTCTGCTGCTTTGTGTTCCTCCAGCTCTTGCTCGATGTGGCGGTTTTTGGCAGTGGATGAAAAAAAGAAGGGTTTGGAGTTTTCCTTTCATCTCCAGGGCTGCAAGGTTTGTGATAAGGCCAGAACCGCAGTGGATCAGTGATGCATCCGACATTATCTTGGTTCTCTCTCCCCACATGGAAAACACCATTGATCAATGGCAGATGTAAAATCATAATTAATGTGATACGATAACCACTACCAATAAAGGACTAGACTAAAGAAATACATTGCTTTATATTAGCGACCAGGGAAGGGACAAGCCTTTAGCCAAGGTTAGTAAGAAGGTAATTAGGAAGCTTTGTGTGTGTGTGTGTGTGTGTGTGTGTGTGTGTGTGTGTGTATACAATACAGGTAGGTAAAGTTTCCCAACAAGTGGGGAATAGATCATAATTATAATGAACTGATATTCTGATTGGTGAAAGGAGAACATAAGAACTATGACATCATCTCACCACACAACGGGAATGAGATGGAAAATGATCAGAGAGCCAGTCAGCAGGAATACATACATCATTTTACAATACATATATTTACAGTATTGATGACATTGCATCTATGGAGTGCTTCATGTGCTCATGAAATTCAATCTATAACCAAATCGCGCACACACACACACACACACCCTTGGCCGATTCCTCTGCACAAATGCGTGATTTTTAGTTACAGATCACAGCATATAGGTCTAAATAGGAATTTCTTTCACATCCTCCATTTAGTGTGCACCAAAAAGACTAGAGAAGAAGACTACAAAAGACAAAAAGAAGAGTAGATTCTCTGGTCAGCCCCTTTGTTACAGGTAGCAAGATTAATGATACATTATATTAATGTTTAAACACCAGCATTAAACAGCTGATAGGGAGCAAAAAGCTCCAGTAATTCCCTGACTGATCCCGGCCAGCATGTTGCACTGAGTCTCAAAAAATGTGCCTGCCTGAAAAATAAAGGTTAGCGTAACCCACTTAGAGATAGAGCCATTCCTCATTGATGGTTGCTAATGTTTAATAGCGAGAAAACCTTGGTGAGAGAGAGGGAGGGGAGAGATTGGGAGAACAAAATGATTACATAATGACAAGAATGATGAAATAATGACAGGAAATAGATTGTTGGGAAATGGAAAATGGCTGTTCATTTTGGCACAGTACTTCTCGGACAGATTCAGGCGACATGCTGTGATTTCTGCCTTAGTAGTTTAGCCTCCTTTATCACTTATTACTCAATCTCTCCATCTCTGTCCTCTGTGAACTCCCGTGCTCTTGGACAGATCCAAGCAAGGAGCTCTCATTTATTTCCCTTTCTTTCCTTTAACACTCTCTCATATCACCCTGCTTCACCCTGCTTCACCCTCCCCCCCCATCTCTGCCACCATCTCTGTCACTGCGCCTCACTGATCCCTGTAGCAGATGATTTCTCAGAAAACCATTAATCAGACTTTTTGAAGTTCAGTCATTTATAAAATGCCACAGCCAACGTGAGTGACAGGTCGCAACAAATAAATGATCAAGATTGGCAGTCAATTTTCTCTCTCTCTCACTTTCTCTAATACACACACACACACGCGCGCACACGCACACGCACACACATATAGAGCAGTGTCAGCATGGCCAGTGTGTGATTGAAAGGTCACAAAGCATTCTGTCCATCACCCCCCCTGCCCTAGTTCATGACAGCTGCTGAGATAAACAGAAATACAAGGGGCCAGTGCTTTTGGTCTCTTCTTCCATCACAGGCCTAACAGCCTACCTAGCTGGTTTCACCCCAATTGAAATGTTCTCCCTCCGCACGCATTACTCAGGCCATGAGAGGCCAGAGACAGCAAAAACAGCTCCAATATATATATAACATTAACCAGTTATTGTGCTGGTTAATGTTCCCCTCTCCCCTTCGTATCTTGTCACTCTCCTTACAGGAGCCAAAGTACAGACCAGCGGAGCAAAGAAAAACCTAATAAATCAACTGACCTTCACCCTGCGGTGACACACACCACAGAGCGTTACAAGGCAGCAGTGAAACAGAGCCACTTGGAGCATGCCGCGATGCATTGACTTGGTGCTTGAAGCCTCAATGAAGAGCAGTCTATACTCTAAAAGACATCCCATTGAGCCTGGAGACATTGGGTACTCTGAGGGACACTGTAGAGGAACTGACTGTTCCCCTCTACAAGAATGTTTAAGCAAAGCATCAGAGCCTTCTATCACAAGACAGGTTTGGTGTACTGAACATACCAAATTCCAACAATGTTACTGCAACAGTGCATCAACGTTGTGAGAACACTGTGTGGTGGAAAGAGGGAGTCTGTATTTTTGTGCCATTGTTACCCAATAAGCACGCACCCAAGCGATCACCTGACCAGCAGGTAACTCGGCGCATCTGACAGCTGGAATCTCCCTGGATGCAGGAGCGCAAGGAGATCTTTGGAGATGAGAATGTGGTGACGGTCGACCAACACAAAGTGACCGAGGACGAGAAAGAAGAATCGGACAAAGGAGAAGAAAAAAATGTCAGTGGAGAGCGAGAAACGGAAGCAAACTCGGCCAAACACCGCCCCAAACAAAACAAAACAGAAAAGAAAACAAATGAGCTAATTATTATACCGAATGCACCGTAAATTGGGTAATAGCCTAATAAAGATCTTGGACTGTGGAAAAACCGTGGCGCAATAACCGAATTGCCCCAGGCTTTGTACTGACAGCATTCACGACCTTTGATGTTCAGGACAGCGCAATGACATTATTTGTGCAACGCATGATTAGAGTAATTATATCTCCGGAGAAAAGCGAAGCGCACAGAGGCGGCCTACATGGACTGCTGACACGATGCTTCCCGGCTCATCTATGCGTTCGGAGCGCTCTACCGGAACGAACAATGGCATTGAGGTTTCCCAATACAGGATTTTTGGGGGGTTCGCGGACCCGACAGAGGTCAAACGTAAAGGCTGGCAGACACTCACCTGTCAAACTGTCGTAGCATTCGATTTCCGTGCTCTCCACGGCTCTCTGCTGGTCCTCGGTCAGCCTGACTGCGGCTTGGTTCAGCAGGTTAACCTCGGAGCCCGTGGTACCCTCGGCTACATGTACCCCCTTCAGCTGCAGCAGAGCCCGGTGGTACTTCCCTATCGCTTCCCGAAATTTCTTCTCCTTGTAGCAGCGGTGGCCCTCCACCTTAAAGTCCACCGCTTTCTGTATCTTCGCCTCCATCTCCAGCTCCGCGGCGCCGGCACGATACCCAACGCCTCCGCCGCCGCCAACGTCCACGCCCGCGGCCGCTGCTAGGCTCCGGCCCCCCGCCTCCGGGTAGCTCTTCAAGCTCTTGATCGAGTGCTGCTTGGCTTCCATATCTCTCAGTGCGCACGACAGCAGCGGGCCATGCTGTTCCGAATGCACGGATGCCTGTTTTCCTTGAGAGGACTGGAACAGAGTGCTGTGCATAAAGGATGCGATTCGAGCGGCGATCGGATTTCAGCGAAAATAGAGGAAGGAGAGCTAGCACAAAAATAGGCTAACATAAATCTTTTAAAAAATTCAATGAACGAATTTCAAATATTTCGATTCTATACAAAAAGATAAATAGCAACCTTTGATGTACCGGCTTTCGCTTTTGCCCGTGTCTCCCCTTGCTCAGTGGTTTTGCAGAGTGGTGTAAGGTGAAGGAGAATCACCCGAGTGTACTCTCCCTTTTTGCGCCTGAGCTGCCGGCACGCGCAGCTTCAGCACCACAGACAGCGAGTTTAGTCTTAAACTCGCGGTGCATTGTGGGTGTATGGGGGAGGGGGGCGGGGGAGTCGTGCTGTCCTGCTGCATCACGAGCGCAATTTCAGTGGTCTTGCAAGCCGTGGTACTGATACTGTACACAGCAACGCTACGTTGAGTCTTGATGTCTCAAGATGTGCAACATTTTCCCAAAAAATCGTAAAACAACAAATATCATTTGACATACTAGGCCTACACCGCTTATAAGGAACTGTCGAGCACGAGTATCGGACCGGTATTTAATGTTTAGCTTCACCATTTGTAAGACATTGTTAGCACGATTAAGCACAGTGGATTTGGGTCATTAAAACGTGCGAAAAAATGCAATTGGTATCCTTCATTTTACTTAAACTCCACATATAGAAATTATTATATAAATAATGTTAATAGCGATTCACAGGCTTTAACTGAGATTCAAATTTGGCCAGAAAAAGCTTCGAAGTAACGATTTAGCAAGACAAGGAGATGCTCTGTTTAGATATAAAACAGTGGGCGTCGGAAACATTACATTGAAGAAAGTGAACTCTAGATGTTGGGGTCGCTTCAAAAAAGCAAGGAGGCAGAGAAGGATGTAAGAATACGAGGAAACTCACATTGTTCAAAAAAAGTACGTTGTATAAGCGCATTCAGGGGTTAGCGATATCTGGGCATCTGAGTGCACCTACACCACCGCCTGCATCTACTGGGTTTTATAATAGCAGAAGGAGACGAGTCAGGTTTTATAGTATATGGCGGCAAAGACTTATGTATACATGTGAAATGTAGGGCTCCAATTGGAGGCAGTGATTCAAGCAAACTCAATCGTTGGCCTATAGCATAATACTAGCGAAAACTAGGTAGAACCAATCAGATTGCAGGAAACTAATCTCACAGATTGTTCCTTTTCCTGTTCTAGAGAGTGCATTTAGGGTCAAGACTATGGTGCAACTGAAGTGATAACAGTTAACAAGAAAGCTTGTCTTCCATATTTTTCAGGACTATGAGTTCATAAAGCATACTGGATACCTAAAATTGTTTCTGTATAATATTAAATATAGAAGTGTGCCGCACTATTCACTCTTCCTTTGAACATAAACCATTCTTGGACAACTAATAACTAAAAGAGATCAATAGTCACTGCACCAGAGCAATAGTCATTGCAAATTAAGCAAGATTTTCAACTTTCAGTTATGACTATGCTGTCATAAATGTGTGGGGGGAAAAAACATTTTTGGCAAAATTAAGTTGATCTGGTGAGGGAAATTCATAAAAGTGGTACATCAAGCAAACATCCCTTCTGTGGAAACAGGGAGGGCCAATGTAAATTGATTTTAAAAAGAGGTAAAGGTTAGAACCACTGACCAATGGCCAGAACATCATCTTGTAATTGGCAAGGGATCTTGGGGCTTGAGAAAGATGACTTCCTCCCACAGTCAATGTTTCACTGTCAACAAAACCGCTTAATTGTGGGATCTAGCTGGTTACCAAGCAACAATTAACTTCAAAGCTATTCCAGGTCAGGCAAATATACAAGACCCAACCCAGGCACCTCATACCTTTGGACATTTGCAATTTTTTGCATGTATGCCTCAACATAGAAAATATGCTAACTTTAAATGGTTGGCAAACACACAGCTACAAAATTAAACCTTAACCAGAAATCACCACCTTCCCAATATCAGGGTTAACATTGACTGACACATCCACTTATAGATGCCAAACTGCAAGTAAACAAATTTGAGCTGCTTCATTGCAGTTTGGCACCAACACGTGGATATGTCGGTATTAAACCCTGTTTTATTAACTCTGCCAAATGTGACAGCAATGCAGCATTACATCGTTGTCAGCACACTAGGGCTGTCACTTTAACAAAAAATAATTATATTCAATATTCGGATAAAATATGTAGATTCCTTCGAATAGTATTCAAATATGCGTGTTACAGACCTGCCAACATTGGGGAAATATTTTTGAGTACTAGTGGAAAAAAATAATTAGTAAAAACCTCTTCAATATTTCCCGAAAAGTCACCTCACTTCTCGCAAAGTGTGAGAAATGCTAGTTTGCACGACCAAACCTTTATGGGCTCTGGTCCAAATACAAGTTCTGTAGAACCTACGTTTTAACTGAAGCTTCAATTTTTGCGCAGTTTAAAGTGATGTCCGCGAGCTTTGAAAAAGCAGATAATCTTTCTGACGGTAGAATTTATTTGCATAAAGTGCAAAATATGAAGACAAACCACATCTCCCCATGAGCATAGGGTACGCTAGTGTTAAACATGCATATTGCATTACAGTAAATTAGAGTGCCTATTTGTTTAGCTTATGGGCATGTCGATTTAAAACTAAAACTAAAAACTAAAAAACTTCTCGAATCATCCCATTCATCCTCGAAACCGCTGTTGGAATGCAGATTCAATATTGTAATATAATGTGACAGGCCTAACGCACACTCTACCTACCACACAGTGTAATTCCTCTCGGTCCAGGACAGAGGGGCAGCAGAACTCCCCGGCCAGTATTTGAAAGCGCTTGCACTACGCTCAAAATGATAAAGTATCTAAAGAGTTTCCTTGTGCTCCGTGGGCTGATGCATTAAAGAGTCTTGTTTTGCTGATAGAAACCAGGACCCCTTGCTGGTTCTGGAGGCCTGGTACAGAACTGAAGGTAGAATGACTGACTAAAGGGGCTGGTGGATAGCATAGCAGCCTACGCACCCGTATCTGTCTAGTCCTGTACGAGTGTGAGCTTTCTATCAGGGACGCGGTTCGAAACCAGTCTCTGCCAGACCGGCCCTGGCCGTTAGCTCTGACTGGGGTCGGCATTTGGCTGTCCGCTCCTGAGGAAGGGTGGTCGGCACAAACTCGCTGTGAAGTATGTAAGGGTGTCTCCAGAAAGGGGGTCAGTGAGTTCTGTCTCGAAGGAGGCGGATCATCGCCAGCCTCGGAGAGTAGCTTGCTAGCTAGTAGCTCGGTGAGTTCGTGGGGCAGGGTATAATTGGCTTCCAAATTGTAGAAAAACAGGGGAAATCAGAAACAAAAATGTAAAGAATTACTGATTATATTCTACAATTACTATACCCGTACTATATCTATATGGTTCAGCACATAGTGTTGAGGTGGGGGTGGTGGGAAAAAACAGACAAGTCAATCAGTATTTCCCCTTTTCTTTTCTCCTCAAGAACACTTTAAGAACAAGATGCCTTGTTCCAATTACATCTTTAAAAAATACTAAACTGCTAAACACTTTTTTCACCTCTCTCCATGTTGCAACTCTTAAATCTGTACAGTGTAGCAAAGGTCTGATGTAGCATTACACACAGACAAAAAAAAGCCAACTCATCAAAATACAAAATTTTAAATTGGGAACACAGAACACCACAGAGGTCAGTCCATCAGTTGGTAGGCACCCGCTAGCCACTTTTCCCGATCCAAGCAGGGGCTCACTGAATAGGATGCAGTCAAGACCGAGAAACAAGGCATGGTTTCTGTCACGTTGCTCCAGGTGACAGGCAGACAGGCACCTGTAGGGTGGGTGGGGGGAAGCTGTCCAGTTCATCAGGGTAAAATAAATTATTGGCCACATCCCCATGGCTGGCAGTTCAAAGAGCAGGCAAGGTGAGCAGGCAAGAGGTGAAAACGAGTATGTGGGAGTGCTCACCCCCATGCAGGATTTTGAAGGGGGGGTGGCTGAGGTAAAATGGCGCTCCTGTATAGTTTGATGGTGACTCGGGTTCCCCTTTCTCAAAGCTGGCTGATTGAGGATCGATGATTCCCTCCTCGCTCTTCGCTGTCGTTCATGAGACCACGGCCAAACGCTTGAACAGAGTGGCCAGCAGGCCCCAGCGCTGACTCCAACATTGTCACCAGCCTCTTCACAGTACGTGGGTGAGAGTGGACCTTACCGAACAAGAGTGGGAGTGCCTTCACCATAGATACTTCAATCGCTAGATTTTTATATTTTGCATTCTAGAATGCCAGGTTCTCAGTGTGAGCACCCGATTGGGATTCTGCATTGGACAGGGAAGTTGGAAATGCACCCTGGATTGAACCACTGTGCCTGATTTAGTAGCTCTGTATCTATGGTTTCCAACACTGACAAACTGGGAGGGGAGAGGGGAGTGAAACAAGCCTTACTGTGATAGTTTAAGCCATGCCATATCAATAATAATAATAACCATGACAACAATAATAGAAAAGAACAACAATAAAACATGACAATTCAATCTCCGTATCATGTTACGGCAGGAGAGGGGAAGGGTTAAAAAGCAGTTTAACACTAGGGATAAAAGGGAAAAGATCACTCCTGCAGTCAACACGCAGTTGAGGGAAAGTGTGTTCATTATATGAGGCTACACTACTCCTATATAACCATTCTAGGTAGTGGGCCTATTGCCCAGTGCGGCTCTGCCCATTGCCAAAGCACCACAAGACGCCACAAGAGAGTGACCTGGAATGCTCTCCGTTCCCTCTCCAGGTCACTGGCGCGGGGATACGATTCCATGTGAAGGTAGTGTGTGTCTTGTGCAGCTTTCCTGTGTGCGTGTGTGTGTGTGTGTGTGTGTGGGGGGGGGGTGGGGTGGGGTTAAAACATGGTGGTGGTGGTGGGGGGCATAAAGGGGGGTGGGACTGAGGTACGTTTCTGAAAAAGGCATTAGGACCTCTTGGTGCCCAGTCTCTTGAAGACGCTGACTGTCCCCGCATTGTCCATTTGCGCCCCCGCCTTCCCCCACTGGTGCTGCTGCTGACCTTGGAGCTGGCCAGCGCCCGGGACCTAGTGCTGGTCACCCGGCTGTCCTGGGTGTCTGGGGGCTGGGGGGCTGGGCCGGGGGGCGTGGGGGGCACCTTGCCCAGTCTCTGCATGATGCTGAGTTTGGGGGGAATGGGTGGTCAGGGGAGGAGGAGTTTGAGGAGGAGGAGGAGGTGGTAGACGGGTTGGACAGGGAGGGAGGTGCCTTGGCCTTGTTGCCCAGGCGACGCAGGGTTATGGGGCCGGTTCTGGCGGGGGGCTGGGGTGACGGCTGGCTGGAGGCGGTCGCTACTCTCTTCAGGAAGGCCGGGGGCCGTTTCAGTACGCCCGCGTACTGAAGCACGGAACCCTCGCCGTCGCTCTCCTCTTCCTCGCCTCCTCCATCCTCTTCCTCCTCTCCTGGCCTACTGTCCCCGGCTCCTTCGCCATCCTCCTCCTCCTCCTCCTCACCCCTACCGAGACGGCTGAACACTCCTGTGGGCTGGAGGAAGGGAGGGAGGGGGTGTTCAGCACAACACTGATAAACGCAGAACCCTCCCCAGAGAACCGACAGCCCCAAGGTGGCATCATCTAAAGCTCTGCAACAGCATCTCTCCAATAGCCTCACCTTGCTGCCGGTGGTGGTGTCTGCCTTCGACTCCGCCCCCAGCCGCTCGAACACGGAGGTACGCTTCATTCCCTTCTCTGGGACAGACGGACAGACAGAAGCAGACAAAAGGCTTCAGTGTGCAAATCACGTGAACCAATTCCTATTTCATCATGAGGGCCATAGTATTTCAATGGTTTACAACAATGACTGATTTCAGATGGGTCATTTAAAAAGGACACAAAGCCCCATGCAGCCCTGACCCTGCACAGAGTAGTGCTAACGAGGCATCTCGTTCATTATAAGCGCAGTCTGGAGACGGGATGAACTCGACGCTCAACATGACAGAGCTTTTTCTACCGCTGCCGTATTCATCGTTTCTGGTGGCCCGTTTCCCCACCAAAAAAATCTATATTTCTTCATTCAATTCATAAAAGCAATACCAAACCTCAGTATAACAAGCCCCTGTGAAACTTGGAACCATTTTTCATAACTTCTACCAACAGAATATCCAGCACAGCAGTCCATGACTGAAATTATTGACCTGAAAAGATGTGGCTCAGCACTGACTAGGAAGGTTGAGCCATAACAAAAATATGCACACACACACAAAAAAACCGCACGCACGCAAAAAAACAAATGCTGAGACAATTTTTTCAACAAAAAAAGAAATATATGGCCACTTATGCGTACAATGTGCCAATGTTTGTTACAAAAGGAAAAGAAAAGCTACAAGTTACCCTATAGGCGGTTGAGCTGTCTGAGAGAAGCTATGGCTGCCCTATAGGTGGTTTAGTTCCCTGAGAGAAGCTATGGCTGCCCTATAGGTGGTTTAGTTCCCTGAGAGAAGCTATGGTTGCCCTATAGGCAGTTGAGATGTGTGGTGCTGTACCTCTATTGGCCTGTTGCTCCAGGATGCGGCGTGTGCGGGCAGTGGTGCCCTTGGGCATGTTGATGATGTATTTACCCTCCATTTCCGCTGTCACGCGTCGACGCTTCACTGGCACAGCACTGCCCTCATCCGCCGGCTGACTGAGCACTGAGACACAGGGAGGGAAAGAAGAAAAGGAAACGGGGGAATAAGAGGCAGTGTTCACGAACAGCAGCAAGCTTCTGCTAGCTTAGTTGGTAGACAGACAGACAGACAGAGACAGAGAGACAGAGACAGAGACAGAGACAGAGACAGAGAGAGAGAGAGAGAGAGAGAGAGAGAGAGAGAGAGAGAGAGAGAGAGAGAGAGAGAGAGAGAGAGAGAGAGAGAGAGAGAGAGAGAGAGACGAGAACAAACTGGGTGCAGATGTAAAGGTACCCGCTTTGGTGCTCTTGCCAGCTTGTTTGTTGGACACGGTCACCGAGAGGCGGTTGTCAGGGCGACGGGCAGGAGTGCTTGGTGGGGAGTCCCGGCTCAAAGCATTGGCAATCATACGTGTGGCGGCTGGAGGGGGAGGGGAGGGATGGAGGGGGAGATAAATATCAACATTACAGGCACACAGCCTGAAACAAGATGTGTGAAGAATTTATTCTCACACAGACACAGACGCAAACTGAAGAGGATGCTTCAATGCAGTTGCTGAGATTTCCTTTCTCAGCTCCAGGGTGTCAGAATATGCTGACAGGGCTTTCTGCTGCCACATTTCTCCTCCACGTATAACCCAAAGTTCAATATTTTTTCAATGTTGGTCCTTCGAAATTCACCAGTGTTTATTTTGTTTGCTGCCACTCCATTGCCGCTTGCTCCATTTGACCCGTTTCAACTTAAATTGTTAAATATCCCCAGCACTTCTCCAATGCTGTGTACATATGTTCCAGCCAGCAGGGAGAGTAGTCACTGGGCTCAAAACATATTAGTATCGATACTTCTCACGTCTGCATTTAACAGTTCGCTGCAAACTTTTGTCTAATCACAAAGATCAATTTAGGTACTACTTTGACAACAGGCAGCAGCTTATTATCCTCAAAACCTGCATATGACATCACACAAGGTGTCCCCCAGGGCACAGTTTTCAGACCAATTTACTCATCTTCCCCTCGGGATTCACACCACCATTTTCAGGTTTCATTGTTAAACTGATGGCAATGTCCTACCTCATCACCAAGTCTAATTCCGACTGCCCTCAGTGCAGATTGTCCAGAGGCTATCAAACTGTGGGTGGAGTAAAACTAGTTTGATAAGCCAGATGTAATGGAAGTTGGCTCAAAGTCACTCTTTTTCCCCATCAGTGAAACATTGCCCAATTAAGGTGGTCTTAAAATTCATATATTTGTTTGTCTAAACCATGTTTGGTTAATGAAATGTTCAGAGTTGTCTGCAGTAATTAAATGATCCTGTGTTGTTTTGAGGCTCACGATCCAATAACTTCACGATATGGACCCTGAAAGAATGCATCGTCATACATAAACAGGAATTAATTGAGATGTGAGGAGGAGGAAAATCTGAAGAAAAAACATTTTTAGCCACCTTTTTATTGTCATTTGATGTGTTAGTTTGGCAGCACTACTTGATGTGGGCATATAGGCCCACATATCCCCATTTGCTCAAGTCAAAATGGTGAGGCAGTGTGGTATACTGGTTAGGGAACTGGGCTTGTAATGTTAAGGTTGCAGGTTCAATCCCCAGATGGGACACTGCCATTGTACCCTTGAGCAAGGTACTTAACCTGAATTGCTTCAGTTAATATCCATCTGTATAAATGGATTGTAAAGAAATGTCAACTGTAAGTCACTCTGGATAAGAGCGTCTGCTAAATGCCTGTAATGTAATGTAATGTATTGTGAGCAGAGAAGATCCACTGTATTTTAAATCAGACATTTAGAAACATTTCCGATTGCTGTCCCCTATGTAAGCCAGAATATTTTTTAATTTTTAAAAAGGCGAAAGAATCAGTCACACACTTTTACTGTTATCTTGGCTCTGTACTAAAGTACAAAAGAATTGTGCAGGAGGGTGACTCAATTGCTGTAACAAGCGGACGGACAGAATGGGAAAACGGAACATTACGTCACTGTATCAGCCCACATAATGAAGTCAAAACTTCATTCCCCCCCCCGTTTATCTCCCAATTTGGTAGCCAACTACACCCTCTGTTTATTTAGATTTGCCCTCCCCACATGGGTTCGCCGCTAGTCTCTACGAGGCAAGATAATTCTCCGGGGGCAGCAAACTCCACTTCCTTTGAGACAGAATTTGCCCACCCATGTTCTGGAGACTCCTTATGTGCTTCACAGCGGACTTAAGCCGGCTCCCCCTCCCCCCTCCTCCTGGGTCAGACAGTCAAATTCCACCCCCGATTGGCGATGACGACCAGGGCCGTTCTGGTAGTGAGGCGGGTTTCGAACCGCGTCCCTGACAGACAGCGCACACCATATCGGACCAGCCAAAATACGGTGCATTAGACTGCTACGCTATCCGCGGCCCCCCCAAAGCTGATTTTTGACTTCATTTCCAGTAACGTCACTACAGACAACCCAAAACCTTGATATGCCAATTTTCATAAAGGAAATTTTGTAATTGTATTTTGTATTATGTACATGATTGGCTCTTGGTCTTGTCCTTTGGAATTTAAACTGGTTAATGATTGCTAAATAAATGCTCAATACCAGGCTAATACCTACATTTACCATAAGAATGTCACATTCATATAACACTGTATATGTATATGCAAAACTGTACATGCATATGTAACACTATGTTCCTTTATTTTTCCTGGGGTAAAGTGATACCATAAATGGTAATAGTGTGTGAATGGAATATTGTGAATATTACTGAAAATCTGTTCATTTTTTAAAATATACGAATTACAATTCATTATCTGCACAGGCGACACCATTTCGCATCAGTATCCCAAATTGTGTTATGTAGTAGCCTTGGTATCTAGATCTGTATTGTGTCATAGCTTTCGTATCTCAATCTCTGTTGTATCGTGAGCCGGACGCGTCACCTCATCCCTAGTGATCTGTGTTAAACATCAAATTGATTTAAAGATTCTACTTTTGACCAAAAAAGCATTGAATGTTCCCACCCCTCCAGCCCAAATACACGTAACGGCACTTACACTAACAATGTTCTTTCTCCCCAGTAACAGGTTTACTCTAAGGAATGAGTTAAAGTAGCCCTGTTCCATTCCCTCCTGAAGTTTGTTACACACTAGAGAGGGCCCATTTACAATTCTTAAGTGTAGAAAGAAGACTTGAACTTGGCTTTCGCCTGATTGAATGCATTGACTTGTTTTGTACATTTTTTACATTATTTAAACATTTAATTTGGTTTTAATGTGCTGTTACTTACAGCCAGTTTAAAGTCGGTCTTGTTTTTAAACCTTTTATTACCAGCCTGTGTGCAGCGCTTTGAGTTGACAGAAAAGCAACTAAGTGTCACACAAAATTTGAACATGGAAAATACTCACGTGTTTTGGCAGTTCTCCTCAACTCGGCCTGAACGCTGGTCTGTCCTGAGGTTATGGCATCTGTGGCCATCTTACACATGTCCTGTGGAGGGGGACAGGAACAATTCTGGAAAGTATTCTCCATTTTTCCCCCCATTACTCCCAAATGGTTGGCCAAGTGTACCCTTCTATTATAAAGAATACACTAGTATTAGTATTCCTAGTAGTTCTGCTAAATGCCTGTAATGTGAGTGAGAGAGAGAGTGTGTGTGTGTGTGTGTGTGTGTATATAGAGGCAACATCCCCCCTCCCCTCACCTGTCTGTACACCTGCTTGGCATGTTTGAGGATGGCAATGATGTCACCGATGACCGAGATGCCCAAGTCCATCATAATCTCCTTGCTAAGGTCCATCAGCATGTTCTTCTGAATCCTGAGGGACAGACAGACACCACTCTGCTGAACTGGGATCTGCACTCTAGAGCTCATTGGCTATGACTCTCGCCTTTACCACAGTACCACACAGATTGTCACAACCACCACCCATTGGAAAGCAGTGACCAAATGCATTAGAAATACAACTTTCCAAGTTAATATTTGTCATGGATATACGCATTATTGTCTATTTAGGGGGGTTGGAGATGGAAAATTAAACTTTTCACTGCTAAATAAAAAAAGAATTATATATATATATATATATATATATATATATATATATACACTACCGTTAAAAAGTTTGGGGTCACCTTCCATCTGGACTATGGCTAATCGGGCACTCCTTCATTCTTCAGCAAGATAACGACCCGAAACACACCTTGAAGTTGTGCAAGAACTATCTGGTGAAGGAGGAATGTGAACAACAACTCAAACTAAAGACCTGGCCTGCCCAGTGTCCAGACCTCAATCCCATAGAACTTGTATGGGACAAACTGGAAAGGAAGAGTCAAAGCAAAGCAACCCACAAGTTTCTCTGGGAATTGCTGCAGGATAGCTGGGAAAACATGTCGGGTGATTTCCTGCTAAAACTTATTAACCGAATGGCCACTGTTTGTGAGGCTATTCTCACGCCAAAGGGTGACTATTTTGAGGAATCAAAGATTCAATTTTCAATATAATTTTCTTGAACATTTCTTTGATGTTCATTTTGTTCATTGTTACATGTGTTTTTTATCATTTTAAAGTATTTACAGAAATGTATACGGTGTAAAGCATTGTCAATTATGAGATAAAAATAGTTTCCAGCAGGTGACCCCAAACTTTTGAACGGTAGTGTATATATATGTATATATACATCATCATAGGTCTGCCAAGATTTAATTTTGTCAAATTGTTTGCTGGTACACACAGCACACTAAAAACTAAAAATAGATCTATATGCCTGTATAATTTTGTCAGCAGTCATACAGATAAAGGTCTTGTGAGATGAATCTGCCTTGGCAACACTGCCTCAATGACGTGAACGGAAATGGCACGTTATACTATATATGTGTACATATATTGCACATCATAGTCCCACTTATAGTTTCCAGATAACTGCCGAATTGTATATTAAATTCTGCATTTGAAATGACATGGACATGTACACATTGTATTGTGTGCAATTCTATTTTTCCATTCCCAATATTTGACGCCATTTTAATTGGTGCCAGGTCCTTGTTTTCCTGTTTGTGTGCTTCACTCCCACAGAACCTCAAGTGGGTCACGAAGACATGAGGGGTGGGGGGCAGGGGGCGTATATGATGCCTTATTACTTATTTCAGTGTGACTACCACTGTGCAGCCTGATTGGTCAGCATGGTCTTAATTGGCTTAAATCAGTCAATTCCAGGCCAAATAGACGTATTTTTCCATTTTCAAGGTAACAATAGGGAGGTTTTCCTCTGTTGCATTTCTTGCACACACCGCAGAGAGACCAAAGCATAAAATCTATCAGACAAAGAAAAATGATGTTGCACTACATTGGTGATACACAAACAGCATGGATGGAATACTCTGCATATTTCCTCAAAATTGCAACAAATCTCCCTGTGGGGCCAAGATTCACATGTGCACGTGCAATTAAATGAGAAAATAAATTACCGCTGTTGAATTGAGCTTTGTGCCTAAACATCAAACTGGTTTGAAGCCAAGGGAAAAGTGGAAAACTACTAAAGTTGAAAAGGTGGTTTTCTATTTAGGTAGATAGTGTTTTCACAGTGTTTTCAACACTGAATGCATGAGATCAACGGACTCTTAAATAGATTCACAGGCAGAGAGAGATCCATTAACCTTCATGTAATATGGATGCATTAACCTGATCATCCGTGTCCATTACCGGAAAATATAATCAAGGAGTGAGGAATCAGAGTAGGGGGAGAGATTTTTGAGAGGCACATACTCTCCAAAGACAATTATTGGTAAGGAAAACGGAGTCATCGTACTGACTAAGTTCCAGAAAAATGGAGGTTAGTTCTGGACTTGAGTGGAGTATGGAGTCAGAATACACATCTTGGTGTTAACTTCGGAGACAACCAAGGATTTCATGTATGATAATGGCATAAAATGCATTCTCGTTTCCAAAATTCAAGAAAAACTAAAGTATAGCAAAGCGGGACTCCAGAGTCCATTCAAGAGGACCACTAATGCCAATATTGCTACAGTAAGTCTCTTCAGATGATCCGCATTGCAGTACAATAATAATAATAATAATAATAAATACAAATCCCTCACCAATCACTGCAGGCCAATGCTCATCAGTCAGCCAGGTTGTCTCTAAGTTAAAAAAGCATGCGAGTCCATCACAGGAAGTGAAGTCATCCGCTAAAGTCATGGGAGGAATATGACTGGTTGCTTCAGTCAGGGACCTGGGTCTTTAGTCCGGGACCTGGGTCTTTAGTCCAGCGAGCAAATCCTGTCTCATCAAAATATTTGCGAGGGCCAGCCATGGCCATAATTGGACCACACCACTTACATCGGCAGCAGCCAGGTTTGCCTTACCTGTTGTCCACAAACGACACAGCATAGTTCACAGCCAGGCTGGGAGGAATTCCAGCATCCTTGAAAAACTGGATCCATTCCGAGGTGGCTAGAAGTTGAAGGAAAGCAGACAGTGGCATTAAAACACAATCAATGATACAACAATGATCATATATGGCCCTACCTGGTCATTATCAGGTAGCCAAGAGCTACCGGTGCCATTTGGGACCCTAATCTCCAGCTTTCTTATTTACTCTTTTGTTTTTGGAACTCTCAGAAATGGTTTTAAATGCAGAAATTCCCAAGATAGAAAACTGTGAGGATATGCGTGGCTAGGGGAAGTGTGCTGGAAGTCACAGGACAGTGCTGCCATTTTTTTTTTTTTACTTGCCAAAATGCTCCTGGTCCAAAAAAGCACATTACAGAGAGACCTGAAATGTAATTTCCATATTACTTGTGCCCTGAGGATGGCATCCTGGAAGAAACCAGTCCATCAGAATAGGATGGTGATCATCAGAATGGCTTTGTATATATGGCCATTTTTCTTGCCCTCTAAGGCAGTGGTTCTCAACCCTGGTTCTGGGGGCCACAGGCTGTGCTGGTTTTTGTTGTCACTCAGCACTTAATTGATCAATTAAAGTGGTTGATTACATAATTAACTCACGTCAACTGGTTTCTTGGGTCTAAATTGGTTGCTGATTTTAAGGTGAAAACAACCACCAGCATACCCTGCGGCCCTCCAGGACTAGGGTTGAGAACCACTGCTCTAATGGGTTGAGTGGACATAAACCATGCCAGGAAAATGCACCCAACACCATAACAGAGCAGCCAGAACCCTTTACAGTGGGAAACAAGCACTTGGGCCTGTAGGTTTCTTTTGGCGTGTGCCACACATACTGGTACTTGTACACTTGTTGAGAGCAGGGTGAAGGATGACTTTTTCCACTGCTCAGTAGACCAAGTGCTGCCTGTGCTTTTTGCACCACTTTACTCACAAACATGCATTTTTAGGTGTAATAAGGGGTTTATGGACTGCAACCCAACCATAGGATTGCTCTGTGAAGTTCTCAACAGACTGTTCTTGATGAAACTGCTGGCTCGCTCACCCTAGATTGATATTTGCAGTCAACTGATTCAGGGTTGCTCTTCTGTTTTGCCTTGCATCTTGAATCAATGCATGGACATCATGGTCTAGGAGCATGTGGTTTTGACCACAGCTCCCCCGAGTTGATGATGTCTTTCCCTCAGACTTCCATGCCAACATCACTTCAGCCACTGTTCCTTATGAAATATCAGCAAGTTCAGCAGTCTATCACTGAAGCTCCTGTCAAACATGCCCCTTTTTCAAAGTCACTGAGAACTCTTCTTCTATCCATGGTAGCCAAAATAATGGCCAACTGGGCCTGGCCAGCATTTTTATACATGACCCGAAAAATGATGGGATGTTAAGTGCTTCATTAACTCAGTGTTTAATTAACCTCATCTGTGAGGAAGCACCTGTATTTAATATACTTTGTATCCCTCAATTACTAAAGTGTTTCCTTTATTTTGGCAGTTACCTGTACATACTGTATATACATGAGTTGGTGGCCATATATTGTTTGAATAAATCTGGAGAAGGCTTTTTATGAAGGAATTATTTGAGCAATTTAAATACAATGTCATATAACATACCACTACATAAACTTTACTTCGATTGCAAGCTATCAAGTTGAAATACTAGCATATGAAAGAATCAAAAATACAGGTGTCTTCAGCACATTTGAATGAACTCTTTCCTAGAATATGAGGTTGATTATCGTGTCTGGCCCCATTAAATGGCTGCTTACAGATTTTTTTATTATTATCATTTTTTATTTATTTTGGGTCTTGTGATTACGTGAAGGAAGATTAATGCATTTTCATGAACGCTGATGCAAAAATAGCTGAACAACAACGCCCCAGAGGAAATGTTACAGTAAGACAACACATGCTAGGGCAGCTGTAAGATATATTTAGAGCTTGCCCGCTAGCTAGCTGTATCTTCTGTCTAAGACGAAATTCCATAGAGAGTTCAGTGATGTAGCCTCACGCATATTCTGCTTTCCATACATACACACACACACACACACAAACTGGGGGTTAGAAAAGAGTGGAGAAACTGATCTTAAATCGGGTGGTGGGAGCAGGTAGTACAAACTATAGCTGAAATAGTACAATAATTTAATATATTTGGGGAATGTTTGTAAAAATAAAAAAACTTTACAAAACAAGTCAATTTAACAACTAGCTAGCAATATCGATATCCAACTAACGTTCGATCTTATTAGTAGCTCTGGCCGTTATCAAGTGTCTTCGACTGGATTTGTAGTGATTGCCTTGAAGTGACTGGATGCCTAACTAGGCCATGACCAAGTTATGACATTATCTGCTTAGCTGACTAGCTAAATCTAGTTAGTGAATATTGAAATATAACGCGATTTTAACAGCTACCATTCGCTAACATCGGAAAGCGCTTTAGGAAATTAGGTCCAGATCATTCCAGTAGCCAACTCGCCAAATAGTATTCATATCATGAGAAAGGAAGACGGTTACTAGTGCTAGCTAGCTAGCTATCGAAGAAACGTTACATGGCCTTCTACGTTAGTCCAGTTGGCGAATAAATTCAGTAACGTCAGATCTCATCAAACTAACGTTACACAAAATGATTTTCGACATCCATGACTTGACTACTTAGCAAGCAAACATTAGCGATGTATGTGATAAGTCGTTGATATAGCCTAGCTAGCCAATTTCTTTCAACGACAAATACTAGGTAATTAGCTATCAACTTGACCTTGTTCTTATTAAACAGGAGCACACCGGCGTTACTATAGCTACTATACGTCGCTAGCTAGAATATCTATTCTTGATATGTCCTCCCTTTGTTACCCAAATACAAAAAACCATTGAATGTTAATCAAAGCAAGCTATTCTAGCTTCGGAACGTTAGCTAGCCAGCTCAATATGTCGGTTTCGCGCTACAGAGACACGCAACTATACTCCGTCTCCCATACCTTTAGAGACAAAATAAAAATGACCTATATCGCACGATTTGGGTAAGTACTCTACCGGTTCTGGACCACTTGGTTAGAATTGGATCACACTCACCCGGCCCTGTGCTACTCACCTGTTGTTACAGACGCCATGTTTGGAGAAATACAGCTGCGTCCGGCCGGCTTCGTGACGGAATGTCCGGTGTCTACCAGATAAACTCATTAAACTCAGGCAAACGATGTTATTCCTCCTTGATCCGTTACCTACTTCTTTCTTTCACATATTTAGTTAAATGTCAAGGGCAGGTCACGGTGGAAATTTCAGAACCACAGGTAAGAATTTTAGGACTGTTGCTTTTCTCAACGCCCAATGCGCTCTTTGCCTTTGATTAGCTAAGGTACGTCACGCTTTTTGTCAAGGCCAATGAAACGTGAGTGCATTAGGTTTTCATTTAAACGGATCATTTTCAATCTACAGTAATGCATAACCGCGTAGTATAGCTTAAGTTGAAGCACACGGATCGTGTTTGTAGGCTGTACAATATCATGCACAGATTCACTTACATTATATGGCCCATGGAAATATTTTAAAGTGTGTTGGTCGGCTAGTACCATACTAGGGCTGTGTTCGAAACCGTTCCGTATTCCCTAAATAGTGCACTATATAGTGTGTTCGCCATTTTGTAGTGTTGTTCGAATTCTCAACGGTTAATTTCGTTCACTGGCTGTGTTCGAAACCGTTCCCTATTCCCTAAATAGTGCACTATATAGTGTGTTCGCCATTTTGTAGTGTTGTTCGAATTCTCAACGGTTAATTTCGTTCACTATATAGTGCACTATAAAATACCCACAATTCACAGCGATTTCTAGTGAACAGCGAATGTACCCTACAATTTCTCCCGTATACCACAATGCAATGCGGTCGTGTCTTAGTTAGCTCACGACTTCCATAACGGTAGCTATAGGTGGCCAAAGCAGTGGCTAGCAGACAGCACCACAGTTGACAAAACCACACTTGCACATCATTCGAATTTCAACAATTTATTTGGGATTTAACATTCAAAACTGAACATGCAAACCCGATACTACCTGAGTAAATTTCAACCTGCTGTCATGAGTGCTCGGTTTGTTTGCGTGATACTGGGCGCGTCCGCTTGCGTCACCTAAATATCCGGCACTTTTTTTTTTAACGCAAATGACGTTCAGTGTAGTGTCCGAAAACAGTTTAATCGTTTCGAACACAGCCCAGGTGTATGGACGACATCACGATCTGGGAATTCGAAGAATTCGTGCACCATTACACTTTCAAACACAACCACAGTGGAGAATACACGCAGGTTTGGATGTGTGGTATGGCCAAATTGTCAATTCACAATATATTTGACAACCACTGTTTTATTTTTGAGGTGGGACAAATGTTGTAGGCTATATTACGAGCTCAAACACTTTTTCTCCTTCTCCTGTCCGATGCGCAGGAGATACCCCTCGTCCAGGGGGAAATGGACCACCACGCGCACAAAAGCCGCCGGCGCAGCGTCCGAAAGGGAGGATCGGGCGGTGAGGGCGGGCCAGGGCCTTCCGGATGGCAACATTTTGGGAACTCTGGCCCCTTTGCGGAAGGAGCTACGGCCATGTCCGTTTCCAATATACAATGTTTGCAAACCGTATACTCCACGTTGTCACTCGTGGATTTGTCAGGGATTGCAGAAAACAGAAGTTTTGTGTCGATTTGGGGAATTGTAGGGGTTAAACCGAGGCGACCTGCGACCTGATCGTGAACGCTCAAGTTCGCGCACTTGTTTGATGTCGGTAAACGATGTTCGGTTTCCTGTATAACACATTGCACCTCTCAAGTCCTGAGGTAGGTTAGTAATAATCTTAAAGTTGCAATATCTACTTATCACCACTAGAGTGTAGTATAAGATTTGTATTCGTAGAACATCCGTCCGTTCTCCGTCCGACTTTTACTTTATTTTGAGCTCTAATTTTGCTTCCATGATTTGGAGTGTGGAATTAAAATGGAGAACAGAAGTCCATGTAAATTGGGCCCCTCTTTGTGTTGGGTTTTTCACAGGACCCAGCATTTTCATTTTTTTATTTTCCTCTAAATAAATACATATACAAATGACAATTTTATCTGGAATTTATTGTGTTTATTTCAAATTTTTAGAATAGAATGTTCTTTTCAGTAGAAAATCGTTGTAAAAATTGAAGAATGCAAAATCGTGTCAACAAATTGATATTGTTTGCATGACATTGATATTGAGTGTGAGCCAAGTCATAAGCATCAGCTCAGGATAGATGGGCAATGAAATGCCCATCAAATACCATCAAGTAATGGGCCTTAAATTAGGGTAAAATTAATTTTAATCTCATTTTAACTTTTTATTTATTTTTAATCTTGGTATTTATCGGTGAAATTTAATTAATTTAAAGAAAAGTTGGCCTTCACTATCTCCAAAATCTGTGAACCTACATTTGATTGACATTGTACATTTAAAAGGCTGGGGAACTTTGGAAGCAGTATGGATGCAGTCCTGATACCCAAGAGCTCAGATTCAACACAATATAAAGCCAAGACAGCAAAGCACATACTTTATTGAACTGAATTTATTTGGCAAAAAATTATTAATTAAAAGCATACATTCAGTAGACTCAGTTTTTATTCACACCCTTGATAAAGATGACCAAAAGAGATCATATAAAATAAACTATATAAGTAATGAGGTATATTTTATGCTCGATAAATTCAGAAAATTCCAAACTTACAACACTAATATAATTCTTTAGAAAAACATTGTGTTTGATTAATAATATTTTTTTCCATAAAACATCTGGATGACAATTATTCACACCCCTAACTATTCTTTTTAATTGAATCCAACAAAAATAAATATTAATAAATATATAACTTATTTGAAGTTCATTGGAAGGTTATGAAACTATACAGTGGCCTACAACGGTGTCCTGTTTCTCTAGGGTATAAAAAGGAGGGAACACACATTTGAAATACTGTGGTCAGCCATCATCATGGTGAAAGCCAAAGAACTCTTTGAAAGCATCAGACAAAAGGTTATTCACTCTACAGATCAGGAGATGGCTAAAAAAAAATCACTAAAAAGTTAAAGATACCGCTTTCCACTGTTGTGTCAATTATTAGGAAGTTTAAGGCAACTGGAACAGTGGCTAACATGCCAGGTAGAGGACGCATGTGTAGTGAGATGGAGTCTATCTTGCCAAGCAAAACAATGTGTAGTGAGATGGATGGTTCATGACAAGAGGCAAAAAAGAAATCCAAGGCGGGGCTCTCTTTGAACAGCCTTGGAAATCATGGAAATCATGGAACCATGAACTCTAGCATGTACCAAGATATTTTGTCCAAAAACCTGCTGGCCAGAAAGCTACAACTTGGCTGCAGATCGACCTTCCAACAAGACAACGATCCAAAACATATGCCCAAAGCAACTAAGAAATGGTTGACAGAACACAAGATCAATGTCCTGACATGGCCATCTCAGTCTCCAGACCTGAATCCAATTGATCATTTGTAGTTTGAACTAAAAAAAGCAGTCCACAAGGTTCAACCCAAGAATCTAAAGGAACTAGAACAATTCTGCATGGAGGAATGGTTGTGGATACCCCCCAAGTTCCATAACCTTGTATGGCACTACAGAAGGCGACTATCTGCTGTTATAACGGCCAAGGGAGGAACCACAAAGTACTGATAACGGGTGTGAATATTGGTGAATCTTGATTTTTCTGGGAAAACAAAGTTATTATTTGTGAACTGTTTGATTGTGGTTCATGCCAATGCATTATTATTAAAGAATATCATTTTTTACATTTTGTGACCATAAAATAAAGCTCATTACTTAATACTTATATACATTTGTTTAATATGATCTCTTTTGTTCATCTTCATCAAGGGTGTGAATAAAAATGGAGTCTACTATATATGAACATTTCCCCTCAGAAAAAACAGAAACGATTCACAATGTATAGCTGCAGAAGCCATCAAAACAAGACAAGAGACCTCCCTGTGATGCACATAAGTACCCTTTGATTTTGATACACACACAGAAAAAAAATACGTATTCATAGGTGCAGAGCGTTAGAGTTCACAGTCTGATACAAAAAAAGGAGGCCCATCCCAGTTCCTAAGAGGTGGAAACAGCAGAGGCGGTTACGTAAATCGCACGATCATGTGGACCTTCTGATGAAACAGAATAATAATAAAGGGTAGGATTGTTGGTCAATCGGTGCCCTGTTCCAAAGCAAACAGAGCTGCCCCGCCCTTGTCCCATATTCACCTTTAACACATTCAACAATTACAGGTTTAACAGTTGCACAATTAGAGGTTCAACTGAAGTATTAGCAAGTGAAATTTGTAGGTGCAAGGATACAGTCTGAGTGCGCCTGCTGCAGCTGTCCAATTCAAGCACTCCATTGTGTCAGTTGATAATTCAAGCATTCTGTTGTGTCAGTTGATAATTCAAGCACTCCACTGTGTCAGAACAGCCTGTCCCAATCTGCCACTGTGGGGCAATGTTTTGTGGTGCCACTGCATTTTTTATGCTGCAAAATGCTTGAAATGTCAATGAAATAAAATCAATGAAATTGCCATTTGTATTTTGATTGAAACTGTGCCAAGCGAAATGTGTCTCTTGTAGTGAAAAATAATATTTACATCAACAAGCAAAGGAATCACTGATGCACATACCACTCCTAATTTTGACCATCAGTAAAAGTTGCTATTATTATTTTAATTTTCTTTCTCCCCCCCAACATATCCCAGGCTCAAACCTGTGACTATAGGGTCCAACCCATGGCCAGTGCCTTTGCCAACTGAGCTTCTCAGGGACCAAGAAATCACTATTATAATGATTTCAGAGTAGTATGGTGCATCACTGAATCTACAGTACTTTCAGTACCCTTTCAGTATCTACAGTACCCTTGCTTAAACTTCCTCTCTAATTAGCCGTCAGTGTCATTATGATGCTGTTGTGAAATAGTATGGAAAAAGTTAGGATTAGGGGTTGCAAACCACATTTATAAAAGCATTATCACACTGAATACACATAATACAGAGTGTTCTTTTACTCTTAACTGTATAAGCTCTGCAAACAATTAGCTACATATATGGTTTAGAATATTGCCTCTCAGTTTCAGCACACAGCAAACTTTATAAAGTGCATTTTGACAACCAGCAAATCATGGTAATATTGCAAGCTATCTAAAAGGTTCAGTATAACTCAAAGGTATTTGTCAGAAAACTGGTCACAGGTTTAGAGGAATGACAGATGACAAGAGTAGATGTCTGTCTGTCAAATTAATATTGCAACCCCCCCACACACCTTCAGTCTTCTTCGACGGACTCCCTTGACCCACCCCACTACACACAGAATGGTATGGCAGCCCTTGAGGGTCAAAAACAATTCTGATGTTCCTACCCCCAATGATTACAGTTGTAAAATAAAGTTTCCAAAGCAATTGTTCAACACCGGGTTTGTTCTATGTTCTCGTTCACTAGAGGAATGTCCGTCAGTCTTGTGTGTTGAGGGAGTGAGGGGTCATAGTCAAAGGTACAATACCCATTTGTAAACCAAGCAACAATATCCCAGAGCATATACAAAATAAGATCGATATCCAAATATATATAGATGTATATCTTTGTATGATTATATACACATTTACATGCACATATGCACTTTGATTCCTTTATGGATCCACTGCACACCTATAATTATGCAAGGTCCTACAAAGCCCCTCAAATCAAGCGAACACACAACTCTGGCAAACAACTAATACAGTGGTTAAGGCCCTAGAATCTGGATTTAGGGAGTGCAGATTTAAATCCTGTTTGGTGCCCTGCTGCTCTGGTATAATGTTATCAGAACTGCCTCAGATGTACAGGTGCATGATAATGACCAAATATCCAAGGGGCTTGTGGTGTAGCCCGTGTTACCTAGTGACCTAGTCTGACTCCTGCCTCACACCATGGTCTCTATCAAATTCTATCGAGGAATGGGAATCAAAGATTCTCTATAGTAACCAGATGGTCAGCTTCAACATTCATTCAGTTCTCTCTTCTTACGCTAAGATGTTTCCGTTTGGTAACAGGACTATATTACAGTTTATGAATACTCATGAAGAGGTGTGCCCAGAAGACACACATACACGTACACACACACACAAACATCCATTTGCACTAGTATAGTCCTTGGTCAAGGCCTCTTCATTCATATTTATAATATGCATAAAATTTGAATGTTTCAGTGTCAACGGTTGCTTAGACAGAACTTTCAATGTTAATAGGGGGAGCTGACCATCTGGTCAGTCAAGCAAATCTGTGGAGGAATACCCTCTGGGTTTAGTGTTGGGAGTGTGAGACTTCAAGAACCACAAAATTGCCAATCAGTCAATCACCAATTCATACAATTATTAACACATGATTGCGCACGGCTTTCCAACCTTTCAAGGTCAATTTCAAGGTTCCTCGAAATACCCACCCCCTGTCTGAAGATCCCCATCTCATTAAAATTGTTCACTGCTGGCTGAGACACACCTTAATCCAACACCCAATACAGGCTACAATACCTTGGCTATTTACCACATTTGTATATGGAAGCATGTTTAAAATATGGCATTGTATATCATACTTTAATAAATTACAAGGATCATAATATTACCCAGGAAGTGTAACATCATGGAAAAAATGGTAAACCAGGTTTATTTGACCATAAAAAACACCCTTTAAAATGATGAAATATGGATCAGTCCTCCCTCGTTAACTCATTGCACAGATTGCTCTCGCGTAGACCCCTAGAGGCTGGTGTGTGGCAGTGTAGGGCCCTTTAACAGGAAGGGGGAAAGAGAGAGCTGGAGGCTTCAGGGAAGGACTGGGAATCTATCCACAGGGAGGGGCCGTAAGTGAGTGAAGGAGGGAGGAGGGAGGGTGAGACAGAGGAGGTTTCATGATTTAGGATTGTACAGCTGAGTGCAAGTGGTGAGGGTTCAGGGCTCAGGGTCAGCCCGAATGGTACCACAGTGTCTGCCATCAACTCTTCTGCTAAGCAGCCATGGCCTCCTGTTGCAGAGTTACACTGAAGCGGCTCAACAGCATATTGCAGCAGAGACTGTGGCCCCTATTCATAGTGCTAGTACAATAATACCAGGTATCTCATCAAGTACTATAATATCAGGTATCTACATAGAGCATCTCCTCACTGCACCATAGTCACTTGCAGTTGGGGTCAATTTCATTTTTATTCGGTTTCTAATTTAGGTAATGAATTGAAATTCAATGAATTAAATGAATTAAAATCCCTGCAGAACATTATGGCCATTTTCCAATTCATGAACTGAATTTCCATTAATTTACTGAATTGACCAAATTGAAATGATATTGATGCTAATCCTAATCACTTGCACCCGACTGTTTGCAAGCACTTTAAAACACAACAAATAATTTATATTAATTTTTTTGTGATCCTGAATCATTTACTGTCTTTTATGATCTCAAAATCAAACCTTCACATTAAATAACTTTTTTGATTAAAAATTGGACCCATATTGTTATCCAGACAGACTGAATAAAATGGCCCAGTTCACCCTGAAGTCCACCTCATCAACAAGTCTCAATAATACAAAGTACGTGCATGTACGGGTACCTGTGTAAAACTGGTGTAAAAGTATATCTCGCCCTCATTTCAAAGTATACATTGCAATTATAATGGCAATTACAATTACAACAAGTCTGTCACTGCTTTCATTGAAAAGGGACAAATCATCATCGTACCAATTTCAAATGACATTTATTTTAATTGGCCTGAGGAACCACTTTATTCTGAATCTATGGCTGTGTTCGAAACCGCTCACTCGTTCACTTGTTCTCTATTCCCTATATAGTGTTTACAATAGAGTGTACTATGTAGTGAACGACAAACTTTTTTGGCCGGATCTGAATCAACTGAAACGTCATTTGCTCACTTGTTCCCTATTCCCTATAAAAAAAAGTGCCAAGATATTCAGGTGAACGTCATTTGCGGATGCGCCCAGTATCGCATAAACAAACCGAGCACTCATGGCAGCAGGTTGAAATGTACTCAGGTGGTATCGGGTTTGAATGTTCAGTTTTGAATGTTAAATCTCAAATAAATTGTTGAAATTCTAATGATGTGCAAGTGTGGTTTTGTCAACTGTGGTGCTGTCTGCTAGCCACTGCTTTAGCCACCGATAGCTACCGTTATGGAAGTTGTGAGCTAACTAGCTCGTGTGGAGAAAATAACGTTAGGATAACTCACGAGCTCAGGACTAGCACCAACTCCCATAACGATAATAACGGTAACTATAGCGGTGGCTAAAGCAGTTAGCTAACGTTACCACCATGATTCCTGTTTCTGTTTTACTGCTGTTGGCTCAACTTTTGTTCTTGAGGCATAAACGGAGGAGTATGTATGACGGTATGACACGACCGCATTGCATTGTGGTACACGGGAGAAATTGTATGGTACATTCGCTGTTCACTACAAATCACAGTGAATTGTGGGTATTTTCTCGTTCACTATATAGTGAACGAAATGAACAGTTTAGAATTTGTCGCACAATACAAAATGGCGTACACACTATATAGTGCACTATATAGTGAATAGGGAGCGGTTTCGAACACAGCCTATATCCCTCCATTGGTATGAGTGAATATCTCCATGGCCATTTTTGATTGCTGTTTTGGTCATTTGGACTGAAAACAGATGACTGATGCAACTGCAAATCTCAATTTGTAAACGTTTTTTTAATGAGAGTGGTCTTATTTTTTGATATGACAGGGCAAAGTCTGTCGGCTACTGATGCTGACAGTTGGTAGAATTGGGTTGAGCCGCTCCAAAACAGTGTGGCCAGATGTCCTGCATGATTGCTTGACAGTTGAAAATTCCAGAACTTTGATTGAAAGCCGTTTCCAGTGAAGGGCAACCCCATGGTTACTATATGCAATAGGATTCATATTCTTATAGCAAACAAGCACCATTAATCATATAACTATTACAAGATGTTTTAACACAGGGCAATACACATCTGATGCAAAGCTAAAAGAAACAAAAGTTGGATATAATGACACCACAGACATGCCAGTTCAATTGTGGACTGTAACATGAAATAATTTAATTTATTAGACGCTAACTTCACGTAGCGTTACATAGCACCCCAAAAAGTGAGAAACCATGAACAGTTTGATTTCGATTTGAACATTCAATTCACATTTATTTTGTGGTTTTGCTTAGGATGCACATTGCCCTTGGGGGTGGCATTGACCAGTGGCAACACAGATTCCAAGACCTATATATATATAAATATATATATATATTTATATATAAAATATGTGTATATTTATATCTTTTAAATAAATTTATATAAATTACACATAAACACATAGCTGGGGCTTAGGCAGTGATACGCTTCTCATCTCAAGGGAAGATGGGAGATTGTTGTATATTCCTTTATAATTTGGTCATTTAGAAAAATATCTATAATAAAACCAAAGCAAACAGTGGCCCATTTCCTACAGATCCACCTCCCTTCTTCATTGACAGTAACTGCAAATAAGTCATTTACAGTAATATGTATTTTTTCCCCAACATTCATACTTTACAATCATGTATGTTCTTACATATACACAATAATGTATATTCATATGCATATTGTTTTTTTATGCGATATACCTTTCTCCATATAAAAAAGGTCCATAGTGCAAGACGTGCCAAACTTATATCAACAATAAAATAATTATAGAGAACAATAATAGCAATAGTTACAATATAAGATAATAGCATCAACAACAATGTGAAAAGCTTCAGGTCCCATTGTGTCCACTGGCTTAACAGCATCACTACAGGCTAGAGCAAAGGGAACATCAATTTCTCCCCCCCCACCCCAAAACTTAAAAAAATAAATTTTCACAGGAAAATGAAAAATACATATACAAAAATATACCTCTCCCCTTCTTTTTCTGTCCCTCTCTCCGTCTCTCAATCTCCTCATAAGGACTCTGCTCCCCTAACAATAAAAAAATACTGCTCTCGCAATTGTCCCTATCGCCACGGGGCGCGGGAGGCCTGACTGAGGAGAGTGGGCAGGAAGCCCTAAAGGCCTAAATATACTTTCAATTTAACTACGCCTACACATACGCGTACGTAAAATGGCTGCCACGCGTACCCTGCGGTTGTTGGGTGCATACGTGTTGTGCACGTCCTTGCGTATACGCAAGGTGCAATACCGATATAAATCGTGGCGGCAGGCAATAAAGCGGAGGGTGATGGCAAGCCACTCTGCTTCACCCACTGGCTCACTGTGCATGTTTTGATGTGTAATGAGCGGGGACACGAGACGAAGCAAGTCATCAAATGTCCTGGCGGGCATACGGAAATACTGGAATGAGAGAAACATACTCTCCTTCTTTACGCAGGGATACATTTAATGTTCTAATACCATCTATACAATCTCCGTTGTTTAGTTTGGTTTAGCTTATTCGATATTTAACATTTCAAAAATACTATATATGGTTGCATCCCGATATACATTCTGGCGCCGCTGCCGCTGTTTCTGCCTCCTTCTCAAGATATACATTAAAACAACCTTGTTGTGCAGAAACGGAAGTAGTTGTCAAAGTATGCCGGCCAGAGACAACTTCGTTTTGGCCCCACAGTTCTGACCTGCACCCTTGTGGATATAGCTTTTAAACATCAAGACAGACAAAAAGTACGCAGAGGAGTATGTGAACAATGCTGCTCGCGTTGGGTACACATAGGCGTATGCGTGCTTAAATATACTTCACTTAAGCATGCGTAAGCGGTAGCATAGTACCTAAAAGACCACGCTCCCATACATTAAGAGGCTGTTTTTCTAAACATCCCAGCGGCCTTTGAAAGGTGATTCTCCACTGACAACACAATAAAAAAAAAACAGCGTTGTCCACAACAGGCAAAAGGAACGGGACAGAGGCAAGTATCATCAAATATTCACTGTGCATCCCTAACACTTTTTTTCTTAGCTTTTTTTCCGTCATCAGAAAAAAACCTAAAAACAAACTTTTTTGGCGTCAAAGTAACACAGAAAACACACAAAAAACAACGACAAAGTGACCAAAAAATACTAATTGGAAATGGAAATAGGCAAGGACAAGGTACGAAACGATCAGTAACTGGTTGACGAGGGGCCATACTGCGACTGGACTGGGGGGAGAGGGAGGCGAGTAGCACTGCAGGTGTGCGCTGGTGAAGCAACTGCCAATTGCGATTGCGTTTTTAAAAAGGTTTTTTTTGCGTTTTCCGTATGGAATCCAGGACTCCGATAGCGCAGAAGCCCCGCCCTCTATCTCCTTGTCAGTCCCTGGGACATGTCTACCAACCCTTCTCCCCCATATCAAAGTCTGCCTCCTCTTCCTCATTCCTGATTGGCTCTCTCCTTCGCTGAATCAAATAACATTCCAAACACAAAATAGTCTCTGAATTTGTTTGTTTGTTTTTTACATCCAACAAAGCCGCTTTAAGGGAACAAATAAAGCGCTGCATCCCTCTTTTGCTTTAGCTTAATTTTTTTTGTCCTGCCATTTATTTTATTTTATTTTATTTATAGGTTTTTGTAATACTCCGCAGTTCCTCTGGACCAGGCCGTGGATGGTTCTCAGTCGAGGTCCCAGGAGGTGGACGGGCCCAGTGGGCTCTCGGGGGCTGGGGGCTTCAGAAAGAGGGAGAGACAGGAGAGAGAAGAAACAGAGATGGAGAGATGGACCGGAGGAGAGAAGTGGGGGGGAGAGAGAGCGCAAGAGAGAGGGCTACGAGTGATCCTCCCTTTCAAGTCCCAGCAAATGAAGAAGAAGCGTGAGCGTGGGGCGAATGTGGTCGGGTGGAGTGAGGCGAGGGGGGTAGGGGTTGGGGTTGTGGGAGGGGGGGGTGGAGCAAGGGGCTGGGTGGGGTGGGGATTTGCAGTTGGGCTGAAAGAATTCCTTTTTCCTATTCCCACTAAAGCAAACACACTCTGGCAGTCAGCATGAGGAGCGAGAGCGAGATAAGGGGTGAAGCCACACTACGATCAGGACCAGCAGAAGAGGACAGGAGTGAGACACAGGAGTTGAATAAGGATTTTGGAGTAGGGTAAGCACGCGCATATGATTGCAGGCTAAGACTTGTGTTCCTACTGTGTGTGTTTGTGTGTCTGTGTATGCGTGGGGGTGTGTGAAAATGAGGGGTCTCTAACACATTATTTCAAGGTTTCAAGGCCCAGAAATGTTTGACTTCTCCAGACTTAAATCCCAAATGAATTGCATGACTTTCACATTTGAGCGATTTTTTAAAGCTTTAAAATTCTCTGGACTGTTGGGTGGTCTATACATGCCTCATATATGACAGCATACTCTGTGGGTGCATGTCTAGATATGTCTTCCATTTGTCCTCCTGTGAATTTGTGTGCATGCGTACAGTGGGCCTGCTGTGCCTGCGTGTGTGCCTGCGCATGTCTGCGCTCGTCTGCACCTGCGTATGCCTCTTAGAGCGCGAGCAAAGACGGGGAGTTCAGGGAGTCAGAGGATTGATCGCTGCTGCTGTTCCGCTGGTGTGCGTTGACCCCGCAGGATCCCTCTGGGTAGCTGAACACAAATGAAGATGTGTATGAGGGGTTGCAGCTGCTGATGTCATGACTGCAAGTGCCGGCCAAAAGGCACGGGCCGCCCAGCGCCGGCTCGCTCTGCGCATAGAAAGAACTAGAAAAGGCTACCTCCTGCATCATCCCTGGCTGCGACTGCGCTGGCTGCGTTGGCTGTGCGGAGGGGTGGGCCGTGTAGACGCGGGGCAGGTAGAAAGCGTCCTCCTTCACAGTCAGGCCCACCACGGACACGGCCGGCTGCTGCAGCTGCGTGGGTTGCGTCAGCTGCACAGGCAGCTGAGCGGGCAGCTGCTCCTCATGGTAGGGGATCTTGCAGCCCGGCTGGTGGGCGACCAGGACAAACTCCAGCCGCTCCTTTTCCTTCTGCAGCTCCGAGATCTCCGCCTCTAGCTCCGCCTTTTCCTCCTCGAGAATATCGGTCTCCTGTCGGAACACGGAGGCGTGAGGTGAACGTGAAGAGGGAGGGGCTGATCAGCAGAGCGTTTCGCCGCAATTACAAACGGTTGCACTCCTCATTAGTAATCTCCTACTTTTGATCATCAACCACTCTATTATACTGCCTCTCTATTACACTGATGTTGTACCCTTGAGCAAAGTACTTAACCTGAATTGCTTCAGTAAAAAATATCCAGCTGTATAAATGGATTGTAAAGAATATGTAAAAGAAATGTAAAAAAAAAAAGTGCAAGTTGCTCTGGATATGAGAGTCTGCTAAATGCCTAAAATGTAAATCCACAAGAGACTCAAAACCCACCTCTTCAGACTCCACTACCACTGAACTCTGTCCATCTAGCTAAATTGTCTTCACCAACTGTTTACTTGTTCAACACTATACTCCCCCCAAAAAAAACCCCACCAACCTTTTCCTTCCCGCTGTTACAGGTGTTACAGGTGTGGTATGCAGATGCCTGCAATTATGTCTATTGCTGTATTCCTGCACTGATCTCGTGCGCTAACTATGATTGTTCCTACCATGTATTAATGCACATCTTGTAAGTCGCTCTGGATAAGAGCGTCTGCTAAATGCTTAAAATGTAAAATGTAAAATGTAAATGTAAAATGTACTTCCTGCAGTTACTAATACTGACACCACTCATTACCCAAAAACCCTGTTATTATCATCAGCACAATATAATTACAGGTCTTTTTCCCTAATTTTTCCCGTTGTTTTTCTCCCAATTTGGTGGCCAATTGTACCCTCTATTTCTTCAATTCGCCCTCCCCCATGAACCCGCCGCCTGTTCTCAGGGTCAAGCCAATACCCTGAGGCTGGCAACTTTGTCACCTGTCTTACAGGGACGCCCTTCACACTTGTCGGTGAGCTTGTGCCAGCTGTCCCCCCCTGGGACAGACAGTGGCCAGAGCTGGGCTGGCATAGCCAGGGATCGAACCCCCGGCCGCAGTGCGAAACCTGCATTCCGGGCGAATGCTTTAACCGTTACACCACCCGAGGCCCCTCAGGTCTTTAATGTGACACCGATTATACTTAATCAGCACCGACAGTAGGAATAGTGTGGCTCACCGACTGAAGCCTGTCGGTGAGGTCACGCCGGCGGTTCCGGCACTTTGCGGCGGCCAGCTTGTTTCGTTCCCGGCGAACACGTCTCTTCTCCTCCTCCTCTGGGGTCAGCTGAGGGGGTTGGGAGTCACAGTGAATACACACTCTTACATGCGTCCACCCATGCACAGACAGACACACAAGCATGCAGACGCATACATGCTCAGACACAGCGACGCATGCACACACATTGCATTGCACGGCACAGAGAGCTCACTACCTGCTCTCCCACAGTCATGCTCTTGTCAAAAGTGACTTGAAGGATTTCACAGACATCAAAACGATCTACTGGGTCCAAATTAAGAAAAATGGAAAGGACAAGGACAGCCCAGATCGGGAGATAAACCCCACTCACAGTCTCGTCTCGTGCACGCCGGCTGCGGGTTCGAGACTGGCGAGCAGGTCCCAGGGTGTCGGTGCTGGATGGGGTGAACCCAGCGCCAGTGGAGTAGCTGGGGCCCGGCAGGTCATAGGCGTCCAGTGGGCCCGGCTGCGCCATGCCAGATGTCCCAGGGCCACTTTGGCCTGCGGCTGCAGAAGTGAGGGTGGGCTGCACCATCCACTGGAGGTCCTGGCTAGTTGTGATGGCTGTCACTGTGGGCACGAAGGAGCTCGGCATCTCCCCTTCCTCCCCACTTCCACAAGGTCCACCTCCCACCCCTGCTCCACCTGAAGCAGACACACACTCCTGTTGAACAAACACACACACACAAAGACAAGAGAGAATGGGGGGATGATATTAGAATTACCTGACTAGGGACATCAATGGCTTCAGTTTTTGACTGATGTTCAAAACTTGAAAACACTCCTGTAGATCCCTGAGACTTTTCACTGAAACAGTTTTACCAATCAAAATGTGCAATTGTAGCAAAGAAGAATTTATTCTTTTAAAGAAAAAAATTAAATTGTCAGTAATCTGCACAACTTTTACTGGTCTTTAAAGGATTTTAATATGTTCTGTCCTGTTCAGAACTTATTGTCGTGTGGTTGCAAGATTTTATGGTTGGATACTTGTTTTGGGTGAATGATTTGAAGCCACACACAAGCTACACATTTATAGCAATTATGAAAATGTAAGAGCCTATAGATTTGATTTCATGTCAATGTGGCCGGTCTTTATTACTGATAATATTCCATGAAAATGTAGCGTGTAGTATACTGTACATTCAAGACAGAAATATCAGGCAAATGCAAGAAAGAGGATTTAGAAAGTACATTTTAATTTAGGACTATATGAGTATATTTTATTCAAATTAATTAACCAACCATCCCATGTCGCCAAAGAAAAGCATATTTATATACACTACCATCAAAGGTTTTAGAACACCCCCATTTTCCAGTTTTTACTGAAATTTAAGCAGTCCATTTTATTCCAGTGAATAACCTGAAATGGTACAAAGGCAAGCGGTAAACTGCCAGAGGTTAAAAAAAAAAGTTTAGGTTACCAAAAACTGAAAAATAATGTTTGTTTGTTTTCAGGGAACAAGTAATGAATGGGTTAACATGGGTTAACAGTCACTCTGTGCAAGTCGCCGTCTCTGGATCCAGCAAAAGAGCCCCAGACCATCACACTTCCTCCTCCATGTTTGACAGTTGGTGTCACACACTCCTTTCGCCTACTCGACGGCCTACAAAAACCTTTCAAAATTTCAAGATTTAAATTTTTTATTAATCGGCCCATAAGACCTTCTTCCAGTCTTCAGTAGTCCACTGGCGGTGCTTCATGGCCCAGGCAAGCCTCTTTTTCTTATTTTGCCATCTTAGCAATGGCTTTCTTACTGCCACTCGACCTGTCAAACCTGCAGCTCGAAGTCTTCTCTTCACAGTTGAAACTGAGACTTCCTTACTTCGACCAGTGTTAAGCTGTGCTTGAAGCTGTTATCCTGTGAGCCGCCTATCATACAAGCTGTTGACTCTCAAAACTTGTCTTCTGATTTTGTTGTGGCTTTGGGTCTGCCAGACTTCTTCCTCAGGTTATTCACTGGACTTGAACTGCTTAAATTTCAGTAAAAACTGGAAAAAGGGGGTGTTCTAAAACTTTTGACCTGTAGTGTATATTTATATAACATATTTAAGATAATATAAAGCATAAGAGCATGAGATTAGCACTAAATATGATAGTCAGATGGAAAAAGATTAATAGACATATTAATAGACAGATGTATTCCTATTTGTTACACCTAGGGAGTTTGTCCTTGCCACTGTTGCCTTGTCTTTGTGGGGGTTAAGGCCGGGGTCTTTCTTGTTGAACTCCTGTACAACAAGAAATAAAAATAGCACCGCTTCTACTTTACACGGGTAAAAAAAGAATCCCAGAATCTAGGACCCGGTGCTTCATATACGTAGCTCAGCGGTGAGAAGTGATACGACAGCTCACTCGACTTTTATTTAATATTCATGAAAGAAGGGCTGAGGATGTCGTGTGGCTTTAAAGACTCCGCTGCGGACCAATCAAATCTTTAGAATATTCCCCCCTTTCTCCTTCCTCATCCGCCCCCCGGTGTTCCCCTTAGCAACGCGACGTAACACTCCAAAATAGAAAGCATGTACGTCACAGCGAGGCCAGAAAAGAGAGAGGGAGGGAGGAGCCAAGCGCGTGCGTACCAAACGCCAGTCGGAGAGTTCCAAAGCCTTGTCATCCGTTGCGTAGCGTGGAAACCAACGACGTTCCGTAAGAAGCCCGTATCAGTTCATTTGCCGAGTTGTCAGCCTCCGCAGCATAAAGATGAAAGCGAAGCGCTCGTTAGCCGGGATATGAGACGAACTTTTGGGGGGAGATTTTAAACAACTCCCTCCTCTCCCAGATAAATCATATTTCAGTTCGTTCTAGTGCATAGCCTATACGATGCGCTGCTATTGTATTCTCGAGCAAACGGACAACCTTGGCATCGGAAACTGGCATAGTTTTGGTACGCTTGCTACAGTATCTTACGTTGCAAAATCCTGACATGGACGTTTGCGTATATTGTCTGTGAGCGTTTTGGTTTGTGTAAAGTTATATTTATATTCGCTGTTGGGTATACTTTTAATGGTTTATGTTACATATTCTACACAACGTTTCATGAAACACTCGAATGCATTAGCCGATAGCATATCAATCTCTGTGATTTTACCAAAACGGTGGTTATTTTCTTTCTTGGCAAATAGTAGGCTATCATTTATTCTCCAAAACGCTCTCTCGCCTGTCAAAGTTGCGTGCTTATTAGAGGGCCAGCATTGACAAGGAATGGGACTCACTTGTGGAGCGCCGGTGGTTGGCGGGCTCCCGAAGGAGTCCACAGAGGAGAGATACTGTGACTCGATGGACGGAGATGAGCTACCACGGGAGCCAGAATCTATGTCGCCGGGGAACCCTTGGAACATCTCCCCGGCAAAGCCGAGAGACACCGATGCACGTGCCGTTCCCGGAAACAAAGCGATGTCACCTGTGTGAACAAATAAAGTTGTCATTTTTTATGTGTGTATAAAATCTGTTTAAAGACAAGAAAACTATGTCAATTGATGTTAGATCGTTACATATATGCATTTTCATTCATAACCATTTAGGTTAGGTTTTGTATTATACACGTATGCTAGTATAATGCAAATAGACAGAAAATGCATGCATGAGCACATAACCAAACAAAAAACATAACAAAGTATTCGTTGGTACAGTCTGGTACAGTCAGAGTAATTAGTACAGCAATTATAATGTAGCCTACTTTGTCAATGATGCAATACCCTAAGCGGCAACTTATACATAATATAGATACATGTTAAAGGAATTAATCAATCACCTTTACTAGTTTTCTTGGAGTATTCCGATGGGATGGTGTCCGTTCCCCTCCAAACTAGTTGCATTAAGAAGGAAATCCAGGTCTTCACATTTCTTAAAGTTTTCAATTTTAATATAAACTCCTTGATGCGTGACAAAATTAGATCCAGTAAGATGGTTTTCCTTGGCTCAACCCAAATAAAAGTATAAATGTGTTTATAAATCCAGATAATACTCCACGGGTTGTAGTAGGATCGATGTTATGAAAGCAAGAGTCTAGTACAGTGGCTCCTCGTCTTTATGAATGAATCTTACTGAGAACACGATCGTAAAAGGAACTCCTAGTCCCGCCTTCGGGGTTCCGATGACGTACGTGTCCATACATGGAGCTGTATTGCCTGTGTTTTTGTTTGGTTTCCAAGGCGATGACGTTTACGTTTAGGGATTCCCTCTCCCACAGAAATGGTATATGTTAATAATAGAAAATTTACTATCACGGACTCGAGAGATTTCTTGCTGTATTACACTTTTGTGAGGAAAATGAAAGAAAAGCGATGTGTATGTATTTTAACAGCGCACGAAAATGTTTTTGGTCTGACAAGAACAGGAAATGTAGCTTAGCCTACTGCTTGTTCTGAAACTAAAGAGATTGGATCCGAATCTGCACGGCAGCCAACAGTAGCCTATATTTACCGCGGCTCTAAGACCTGCATATTGTGACTCGCCTAGGATACTTTAAACCTGCAACGGATGGTAATTCATCGTCTAATGCTTTCTACAGCCATTTTGACAAATGCAGGTTTAAATACTGTATTGGCCAGATAAAGCTATTTATATAGGAAATAAAAATAACATATTAAAATATAAACCTATTATGAGTTCAAATAACTTGCTATCAAAAAGCCTCAAGTTATAGCATTGTGGCGATGTCCCCATCTCGCGATATTTTTCTTATGCAACACCGTTGGTCCTAAACCTATTCTAACACGTAGCTTAAATAGCTTACTCAACACAAAGAGGAAAACATGCCCAGGGCAAACTAAGGAAATCCTCCAACTAAATTATTTCATGGACACACCCTCAGGAGTCCTCGGCCGTTGGGAACTGGATTGGTGTGTCCTTCAGTCGGCGGCAACCGGTTTGTCAAACCAGGAGTGACATCGCCCTGGTAAGTACAAAAAAACTCATTTTAGGCGTTATAGTTGGACTTGAACGGAAACGTTTGTTTACATATAAACTATGCATTGGAGTTAATTCAGGAAGGCATAAAAGGTAGATGCAGACAGAATATAGGAGCTATCTACTGGCGTTAGGTGGATATATGGTAGGCTACAATGGTACAGCTCTCAACCGCCTTTTTGACGCATATACGTTCAACGAAAATTATAATTAGGTCACTATTTGTAGCTAATGCATCAACTAGGCTACCGTATTTTTTTTTTTTACCGGTTCACCATTCAGGTTTAGGCTATAGCCTACCTATTGAAATACCCTTGATTACACTCTGGACTGGAGACATGCCAGAGGTTCAGGCGCTGATCATACAAATGAACATATCTTGTGAACCAACGGCTCAATTTCCGTGACATTTAGTAGGCAATAGATAACATGGCATGATAGACTAACGCATAGCCTCATCAGCTGAATATAAAGGTATTAAGTAATGTAGCTACATGTTACTTCAATTCACATACTAACCCAACATTGCCGCCTATTGTTTACACTAGTTCAGTACACTATCCTGAATTAAGCATTTATGAATGGATTAAATGTAGGTCCTTGTTCAGGTTCACCTCCTTTTGTGTATAATTGTGCCCGGGCAGGTAGGCTACAGTAGCCTAAGATAAAGGCTTATTTATTATAACCTAGCCTACATGTTTTTGATGAAAAGTGCATGTAAACAGGTCCCGTGGGGGAGCTTTCAAACACCGTGGGATGCTGTGACGGAAATCATCGCTATGCTGTCACTGCAACATCTCCCGTACTCCAACGAATAAAAAGTGATTCATGTTGAAGTACTTTGTTAGCCACATGAATGATGTGCACACGGTGATGGAAATGTGGCAGGTGGGAGGTGGAATGTGGGACTAAAGAGTGCGGGGATACAAAGTCGGGAGGGAAAAAAGGATGGATTGAAATGCCGCGAAATGTCACCTGTGAACAGCGCTGAGGAAGAAGGGGGAAAACAATTACTCAGCACGGAAACGTCACCGACAAGTTACGTTCAGTCCTGTGTGAGCGTTCAAATCAAGATGAGTAATCCGGATAGACGAAGCTCGTGAAAGATCGACGAGTGAGATCATATCAGCCCATCCAACCGCGTTGTACTACGCTAGATACCCCAACTCAAGTCATAAACTTCAAATCTACTAGACAAACTAACCCGGCAGTTGTTGCAGAAAGCTGACATTGGTAGAAAGCTGACATTTACATTGGTTAGTGTGTGTGTAGAGAAATGTTATTATTGTTTTGGTCAGAGGAACCATAGCAAGCTAAACTGGCCAAATAACGTGCTAGTTAACTCGGTAAAATGAGCAGGTTTGGCTAAAATTACAACCTGGTCGTAGCAAACCAATTACGATTACTCTTATATCGGGAAGACCATCTAGTTAATGCTAGCTATTCAACGAAACGGGTACGCCGCATATCTTCTTTTCTATTAAGGTTAAAGTTTGTTGCGATATGAGCAAGCAAACTGAGATCTTGAAACGAGTGTAGCAAAGGAATTAAAATGTGGTGTCTGGATTACATAAAACAACTGGAAAACTCTAGAACTGTCTGAAACGCTCCCGGCTTCACTGCGTTTCATGTGATCGCACTTCAGCGTCTCGCTGAACCGAGGCTGCGTGTGTATACAAGGTTGCGTCGTCTTGGAAACGCCGTTCCAACACGTCTGACGTATGGACGTTCGCTGGATCTTTTTTTGTTTTTGTCGCTTGGCAACCAGTTTCCACAGTAACGGTTTTGGGGAGGGCCAGACACATTTTGAGTGACAAGTGCGGTGAAAGCGAAACCTGTGTAGAACAAAGCGTCATCCATGTTGCTAATTTGCAAGCTATCTATTTTGATAGCTACCTTATAGGACAATTAACTTGCATAGTTGGAGTGAAGCGTAGCTAGATTTTTGTGCAACTTTAACGCAATAGCTAGCTAGCTAGCTAGTTGCAACGAGCACGTTAAGAGTTACAAAGAGACCAATGTCAAACTAACTAGGTAGTTACCTTGCTGCGTATGACTTCCTGGTCGTAGCTATGTGCGATGCGATAGAAATTGTAGGTAAATGAGTGTGTGGAATCCACACTGTGGGATGCCTTATGTTAGACAAAAGTTCCCTGAGAAGCGTAGCTATATCCGAAGTTAGCTAAACTAACGTTAGTTTAGCTATCTTCCGATAAAATAAACAAAATAGCTGCTAGCTATCCTGCTGTTTTTTATTTGTGTAAATGCACAAATAACGCCCAAACCATGTTTGCTGTACATATTTTAACACGGGCTCTGTAGCTTTATATTAAAGGAATTACATAGATAAACAACAAACGGTTCCTCATCATGGAAATGCAGTGGCTCCTAAAATAATAATCTCCTCATATCATAGGAATAGCATTAAAAAAATTCCCACATCAACATGACAAATTCTCCCCAAATGCTTCAATTCCCCTTCTCCCATTTGGAGGTGTTCTGTGCTCTTGTATCACCTGCCCCCACGCAGGGAGCTCAGTGGCTGAAGTGCACGCACTCCTCCGATACACTCGTCCACGAGGAGGGGAGCCTAACCTCCCATTGACTACATTTGGTAGTAGCCCATGCCCAAGCTAGGGACGTTTAGCCTACATTCGAATAAAGAATGCCTTTACTGACAGCCACTCAGGCATCCATGTCCAACTTCGGTTTTGATGCAGTTGGTTGACTGTGAGACCTATAAGTGTATGGGCCAGCTGATACATACCAGGGAATGTTAGGGCTGCCAGGAAAAACTGTTCCCGTACCATGCCCCTGTTAGCAACTAAACAATAAAAGGGGAAAATGTTTATTGCTTGTGCTTTGTCACATTGAAGAAAGTTGTTGCATTGAAAACATGTTTTTTTTAAACTTTCTTCTCTACATTCAAGGTAAGGAAACTGTGGAGTGTTGACAGACCGCAGTCACCTCTGTTCCACTGTCTGGTATTACCGGAGCGCCTCTCTGCGGCGTTGCTCATTACAAGAAGTGGTAGCAGAAGTGGTGAGCACTTGGGGAAAGATATTGGTACACAGTCGCACAGTGTCTTCAGTAATTCAGCTGTGCTACATCTCGAGCATGCCCACATATCGAAGTGCGTTTTCCTTTCGCTCTTGCACTCATCCATATATGGTGGAACTAATGGCATCTGATACTGTGATCCACAGACTTGTAATCCCATTGCACCTGAGAGAGCAAACAAGGTGACAAAGAATTCATGTTATACCAAGGAAACAAAAACAGATTGCATGCATTTTCTGCCCAAACATAACTTTTTTTCCCCCACACCTTTTTGTATGTTGTCCACTCTGCACCCTCCTTCCCTCTCTATCTTATACCTGATGGCTGAGATTTCACATTATATCTAGTGTTGAGTCCTCCTGGAGACAAGTGGAGCAACATGAACGTTTGGATCGATATTACCCCCAAAAGCTGCAGCTGTAGTTTGAGCTGGAAACAAGTGGGAGCTTGTAGCAACTGGAAACCAGTAGAATGGCACAAGATTATTCAGAGGTCTTGGGGTGGTGGGGATTTACCTATTAATTTCACAGTGTGTTTTTAAAATATATATATTTTTATTCTAAAGTAATTATATGCAAAGTTAAAACTTTATCCAAACAATAAACATTCAAACCAATTAAAAAGCCACTGCCAGTTACACATACACTTACTTGCTGGGTGACTTTTAAACATATTTTCTCACCTCACCAAACAGTTGTACAGTAGAGGTGAGAGCACTGACACTTTGGGCCAGTGGGTTGTCATTGGAGACCCTGAAGAGAATTCTGGGTCCAGCACTGTGATACCCTTGAGGGATTAACTCCTTCCAGCACTGGCAAAACCTGACTGACTATTCACCATAAGTTTCCCTCAATAAGGGCATGTGTTAAACAAATAGACCTAAATTCATAGGGTACAAACAGGAGGTCACGTTACATTTCAATGCTGTTGGTGTGTCGCTGTGGCTGCCGGTGTGAAGGGATATACAGGCAGCAGTGTTAGCATAATGGTTAAGGAACTGGGCTTGTAACTCAGAGGTTGCAGGTTCGATTCCCAGGTGGGGACACTGCTGTTGTACCCTTGAGCAAGGTACTTAACCTGAATTGCTTCAGTAAATATCCAGCTGTATAAAAATGTAAAGAAATGTAAACTGTGTAAGTTGCTCTGGATAAGAGTATCTGTAAAATGTAAATGTAAATATATTTGGATTCCCACACAGTTTTAGCAGCCCTTGTCTTTACTGTGTGTGCAGTGCAGTTCATGTGGGCCTGACAGTATCTACGTTTGGTCAGTGCATTTATTTTTGCGTGTGGGCGGGGGGGTTATGATAATATTGTGGTCCTGCCTGTTTGTCCGAGTGAACAGGAGTGCATGTGCATCTTTATCATGCTTCATTTGCGCTGTTTATTATCTAACTGAAAAGAAACTATGTTAGTGTACAGTGTACTTCATTTCCCCCTAACCCCCCCCACCCTTTCCGCTCTTGTGTTTTTCAGTACAGAGTCAGAAGCTCCCGTCCACAAAGTCTCACTGCGGTCACATGACCCATAACACTGTTTTCCGGGGGGTTAAGGGGCGGGACATTGTGGCCCAGTTTTCCTCCCCAAATATTTGTAACCAGGCAACAGGGCCAGTCCGGCTGTGGTGAATAGTTATTGACACCCTTCTGGCTGCACTTGCAGTCTGTGTTACTTCACCATCTTCCTCTCTCTCTCTCCATCCATTTCTTCAGCTCTCCCTCTCCATCCATTTCTTCAACTCTCCATATTTATTTCTCTTTCATTTCTCTTTTCATCACAGCTCTGTCTTGGTGGGGAAGCACCATCGACTTTGTAAGTTAACGTTGCAGGTAGTAGCTTTGCTCGGTGTGGTCACTGCCTGTGGTGAAACAGCTGCAAAGCTTCATCGACATCTGCTAGTGCTTTTGAAGACCGAGCCCGCAGGAGGCAGCCTGGCTGCTCTCTCTCCGTTTGTCCCGCCTGCTTGCTTTGCCTCTTCAAACTCCAGCTCCTCTTTTATTTGGCTAGGGCAGAAGTCTTTGCCATCTCTGCCAAATAAAATACAAATGCACATGTAAGTTCATAAATGTAATAGTAGTAAGAAGAGAAAGAATAATCACAGTGTAGCCTGTGCTTCACTGTGTCTGTTCTCAGAATGACCTTCAAAGCTTGAAACACACACATATATACATATTGTATATATTTGTAGAAATATATATTCCCCCCGCTACCCATGTTCTGTGGGGGGGTGGAGTGGTTGGGGAAACACATTGCTGGGGTTAGAAACATCTGGACTGAAAAAGAACAGCACAAGTTCATTACTCTCCCTGTCCGTCTGTGTTACGCTTGGCTGGAGGACTGAGGGGTGTGTTTGTGTGTGTATGTAGGTGTGTATCGGGGGGGGTGGATGTATGGAGAGAGAGAGAGATGGGCCTAAATAAAAAACAGCTGTACTCTTGTCTGGCCCAAGCCAGCATGTGCAGACAGAGTGCTAACTATAACCAGGTGTGGAGGCTCTCAGTAAACGATCTAAACAGGGGCGACAGCCTTTCGTCTCGCTGTACTTTTTCACTAGTATAAAAAATGGACGCCAAGCCCAGTTTTTGAAAGCTGGAACCTCACTGGTTTAATAGGCTCTCCAAGTGAGAATCTTTGTACTGTAGAGTCGGTTTGAAAAAAAATCAGGCCGGTGTGAGGAGTGTAGCGAGCAAGAGGGGGGCAGCAGAACCTGGGACACCAACCAAACATGACGACAGTCCTCATACTGTTCCAAATGGCAAGGATGAGACCGGAGACGCCAAAACTCAAGGCACCAAGATACTGGGTTGCTGTGATGTCTAACAACTGTCCTCTTTGCATTTGTGGCTTGGGGGAGGGGGGAGGGATTATGGCTCTCTAGTTATCTTTATTGTTCATGTCTGTCGTGACTTGTGTTTCATTGCACTGTGGGATTGTTTATTTAGTTGATTGTCAAACTCAGTTAAGTGTTTTAAAAATAAAAGTCTGTGTTGTTGTTGTTTACTTGAGAACCCACAGAATTGGCAAACTGAACATAAGCCTGCTCCAGGCTGTGCTAGACTTCCTCTTTAGTCTCCGTCATGAAAAAGTTTTGTTTTGCTTGTGTTTTCTCTTGTTTGGATGTGCTGTGGTTTTGCACAGTTCCCCCCTACCTCACCACTTCATATGTAGTCACATTTCACTTCACATTTAAACAATCCTGTTTCCCCCCCCACCACCCTTAGTTTTAAGTACTTATTGAATTTTAAGTCCTTCAGTGAGTTGCTATGCAGGACTGCCTTTGTCCTTTTTCTAAAAAGTGATTTATCATCAGTAATTTCAGCAGCAAACAATATATGGGCGAAAGACAATACAGAAGGTGCTCAAAAACATTTACATTTACGTTTTAAACTTTTTTTATACTCCACCTTTTTTTACTACAATTTCCACGGAGTGACAAATTGAAGTGGATGATGTCAAAAAAGCCATACCTGCTTTTGGTCTTACATGCATTGTTCAACCAGTATGCTTTTTTCATTTTAAATGTGCCTGCTATGAATAAATCACTACTTTTTCTTGCAAAACGGTGCTCTACTCTATTTTGACAGTCATATAATGTAAAGTGAAAGCTGTACATATGCAACTGTGTGTGAAAAATATGTTTTAAAATGTATTTTTGATGATAACTGCATTTCCTCACATACAGGTAACTGCCAAAGTAAAGGCAACACTTGAGTAAATGAGAGATCGCATGCCTTAAACACATGCAGTACCGCAAGTGTCCATTGGGGGGTGTCACGGCTCGTACCGGCAGATAGGCCCAGCCTTCCTCTTTTCAACGGAACTCTCCTATCCCTTGCCAGGGCCGTTTGATTGTCCCTCCTGGGTCACCAAAGTGTTGTCTTTATTTTGGCAGTTACCTTATTTGGCAGTATGTTGTGGACTTGAAGTAAGATTACTGTGATAGGTACAGATACCGAGCAATGACAAAATGACATGCTGTGTGTTGTTGTGGTCAGGTCTAATTGACCAATGATCAAATCATTACTCTTGTTTTATCATTGGCACATGATGGAATATTGCACATAGTCCTGAGCAGAGAGATGCTTGTGAAATTGTTGTGGAATGTAAGCAGTGGGGTTGAATAGCTGGGCTTTGGGTATTCTGCAGAGTGCTGTGACTCAGACAGCAGCAAGCTGAAGCGCGTCAAATGTATCCTACTTTCAGCGGGCCTACAGCCAGGCAAGGAGGCACAGATTGATAAAAGGGAGAAAGACAGAAAGAGAGAGAGGTGGAGTGTGAGAGAGTGCCAGTCTGGCATATGGTCAAGAATGCCAAGTTGACGCATTCCCCCACTCGCAATCTCTCTCTCTCTTTCTCTCTCTCTCTCTCTCTCTCTCTCTCTCTCTCTCTCTCTCTCTCCAATTTCCTCCCTCTTTCTGTCTCTCTTCTTCCCTCTCTCCCACTCCCCCGGTTTATGTAATATCTGTCCTATATTCTGGAGGATTAAGGAGCTGGAGAGAGGCAGCGGGTGGTGGGAGAGGGGAACAGATATGAAGTCAGAGCGCACGTCAGGTAAAATGAACAGTGTTCTCTCCCCCAAGCTCCACTGCACCCCCACACTCTCCTCTCTTCTGTCAGCACTGCAGAAGCCCACACTGTGAGTCCCGCTGACGTGTTAAAGTCACCCCCAGTCTGAGCCAGCACTGAAAAGACTGGCGGTGCACAGTGAGAGTGGGAACAGGGAGAGAGAGGATGCTACCTCCTCGAGTACACCTTTTGATTTTCAGATGGGGGGGAAACTTCACTTGCAACCAGAAGGTTGTTGTTTCAAAGCCCCCAGGCTGGTGGACTGCTGTTGTGCGCCCCTCACCTGAGCAAGGTAACATGGGTTGCTTCAGTAAACATCCAGCTGTGTAGATGTAAAATAAGAAGAAGTGTTAATTATCCTTTTCTGCCGCACTGCTACTATTATTAATCTCCTGTGATTAAGCTGCTGTTGTGACACACAAAATGATAGGCTGTTTTTGTCAAAGTATTGTATATTTATTTCGGTAAAACATTTATTTTGTGAGTAATTCTGTTAATATAATGCATGTTTAATACTGAGCTATTAAATGCCTTTGTAGTGTACTCCCAAACAATAGGGGGCAGTGCAAGACAGTGGCTTCACCTTGGGAATGATTGGATACGCGCGTAAAGTGGTCATTGCTAGATAGTAACCCCTGTTCCAGAGGACGGGGAAGCGAGGTACAGTTGATGTCAAATGCGCAAAATTGAACATCTCAACTTACAGTTTGGGTTACGGTTAGGTTTAGGGTCATGCCTAAGGTTAGGGGTTAGGTTTAGGTCACACGCACTGTAAAATCGAAGCAAACCAGCAGGCCAATCACATCTCCAATTGCATCTCGTCCTCTGGAAGAGGGGACATCTAGCCATTTTTGCCAGGTCCTGCGTATGCATATTTGCTGCTAAAATGGTCAGTTTCAAATACGAGCTGGTAACTCTAACTCTAACCCTAACCCTAAACCTAACACAACCTCACATAAATTAATCTTAACCTAGGGTTGCCACCGTCCCATACTTTCCGGGATTGTTCTCTTTTTTTGAGCGACTGTCCCGGAAAATCTGTTCCTTTCCGGAACACTAACTGTCCCGGTTTTTAGTTAAAATGCACTTCTATTGTTTCATGACTGTTTCTAAGATATCTGAGGTTTCATCAGACCTGTTTCATTTCTCTCTACTGTTTTCTAACAAATTATGGGGGGAGAAACAGACGAGGAGGATAACAGCAGCAGCCAGTCAACCAAAAAGAAAAAACGTTGTACAACATAACACTGAATCGGCCAAAAACTAAGATTTTGAAGAATGGGTAGAAGATTTTGAAGAATCCCCCCAAGGGGATCCATTTTCTGCAACTGGTTTTGTATCTCCAGCCAAAATAGTAGTCAAATATGAAGGTAAAATGGCACTTGAAATGCACGTAAAGTCAAATAAGCATCAGAGTCTTGTACAAAGTAAACACAGGAATCTGAGCATTGCAACATTCATGACAAAAAAAGAGTTCAACAGAATTGCAGTAGCGGAATTAATTTCAGTATATCATGGCGTGCAGCATGGACACAGCTACTTATCTACAGACTGTGGCAATAAGGTTAGTGCTAAAATTTTCCACGTTTCGAGCATTGCCTCAAAAATGGCCTGTGGAAGGACCAAGAGCAAAGCCTAAGTTCAAAATGTCTTGGCATCTTACAGCCAGGAACGATTAGCTACAGGGTTGAAAAACGCTCCTTATTTTTCTGTGTTCTGATGCATCAAACTCTGGCCATGCTAAACCATACACAGTCCAGTATTTCCATGAAACAGAGGATGTTAAGTATGGACTATTGGAATTTTACTAAGTCCCTGTGGAAACTAGCAGAGCTATTTACGAGCAGTTTGTCGACATCACAGAAAGTAATGGCCTGTCTGTCAGTCAAATTAGGTAAGAGGCTTTGCTATGTAACATCGGAATAGGGCATAAGAGTACGCTATAATGGTTACAAAGTACAGCTACAATGATTAGGTTACAAAGGTTATAAAGTGCATATGGTTTCCAACCCCACCAAAAAGTGTCCCGGATTTTCAGAAGTCAAAGGTGGCAACCCTACCCTAACCCCAACGGTAACCCTAAGTGTAAGACAGTCGGAACGAGGGTTGGATGCTTTCCGTTGTTACGATTGGAACTCAGTCAAATCTTGCGAGAGTTGCACAAAATAGGGAAAAATATGGTTACTATCTAGCCATGACCACGTAAAGTGTGGTCTCCTCTCATAATCGAAGTGGAGTTCAAGAAGGGAAGTCATGTTTTACTGTCTCATTATTTTATCCTGTAATTTCAGGCTAGTAATGGGTACAACTATCCGAAAGTAATCACAAATGATTTGGTAATTAATGCAACTTAGTTTGTTTGGGCCAGTGTTAATAAGAGGGCAAGATTAAATGTTTTATAACTTGAAACAGAAAACCACGGCCAAAGGACAATAAAATGGCGCTGGCTTATTCCTTCCTTTTCCTATGCTAGCTCCATTTAGCCATTATTCACTTGTTTAGCCTTTACATGTGTTTTAGCTAGCACTAGCCTCATCTGCCAAACTTTCATTTACTGTAGCACATAGCAGTGAAGGTTGATGGTCAAGCATTTTACACCCCAGTACAGTAAAAATTATTCAAAAGGAAAAAGGGATTTTATTGTAAAACAAATGCATAACCTTGGAACCTTGGGATAGCATAGTGGTCTAGCACACCATATTTTGGCTGGTCCGATATGGTGTGTGCTGCCTGTCAGAATTTGGTTGTCCATTCCAAGGGGAGGGTGAGCTGGCTCAGATCCGATGTGAAGGATGTAAGGGTGTCTCCAGAACGTGAATGGGAAAATTCCGTCTCGAAGTTCGCTGCCCTCGCAGAATTCGCTTGCTTCCTAGTATAGAGACCAGTGGTGGATCCGTGTGGGGAGGGTAAATCGAAATAAATAGAGGGTGTAATTAGCTACTAAATTGGGAGAAAAATGGGAAAAAAATAAGAAACAAAATAAAAATAAATAAAAAGATGCAATTCAGAATGGGAAAAATAAGAAACAAAATAAAAAAGAAATAAAAAAGATGCAATTCAGATTCAATTTAAAGCATAAGATGTAAGCATTAGAGCATCCAGATACCTGTACCACTGTCATTAACTTTGTTTTGTAGTAAGTCACTCTGGATAAGAGCATCTACTAAATTGATGTAATGTAACAATATGTGAAGGATGAGCTGTGTGAGCTGCCTTGAATGAGTTCAGTTTTGTTCAGAAATGCATGCATATAAAGCATAAACGTGAACATTTGAAAAACACAGCAGGCATATATACAGGGTCATGCAAATGTACGCAAACAACGTATAGTTTCAGGAACCTGCTGCTGTCTGTAAATTTTTTTTTTAAGATTAATTTTGTTTTCAGCTGTTGCAGGTTTTTGAGCCATATATGACAGGGAGTCCACGGTTGTGGGACACAGTTGGCTATGTCCTACCAGGAGTTGGGTGGATTTGAAGTCAGCTGGGGTTGGTCAGACTAACGATGCACTAGGTCCGCCCAGCATCGTGGCAGTTGTTGTCATCACTACCAGGTGCAGTCGTTGAGAGATACAGCACTTCTGTTGTTCTGCGCTAGCACTCTCCTGCAGTTCTGTGTGACCTGTAGGACTATGGGATTGTCACCGGCTCACGGGAGAGTGCATCAGAGAAGTGCCTGCATGGATGCAGGTAGCATACGCATCGACCAGAGAGGAACAGTGGCCCTTGTACAACAAGCCAATGTTGGGCCTCATGAAGAATTTAACCAAGGCTCAGCTATGTGTTTGCACATTAGTGTCATATGGACCCACTGCATTATTGCAACACCGCGCCAACAGAAAGGATTCATCTTGGCCCATCGTTGTCAATTGCCAGTTGGATAACCAACATTAGCGCAATATTGTTAGTCGAGGAACTTAAACGAGAATGGGCTGGTAGCAAGGATCAGTTTAAAGGTATAGTTTCAGTTGTAATTATGCGCTGCGCTGACAGATGAGGGATTCTGTGGCAGTTTTCAGGTGCTTTCAAGCCAATCAATACTGTCAAACAGCATGTGACCAATTATAATTGTGATTGTGGCTATTGTAATATACCTGTACCATTGTCTGGCCAACATGGGCTGCTGACTGATGGTCACCTGTTGGGTCATATTAGTTATGATTAACTGCTTGTCAGTGTTGGTAGTTGACATCGGGCCAGTTTTTAATCTGCCATTGGTTAGACACTGTTAGTTTTGGGTGTTTCACAGAATTGTTTGGGACCTTCAAAATGCCATCATTGGCTGCTGACTGGTGAGATGCTGTTGGGGAACTATACGGCACCACTGCTCAACTAACATTGGCTGCTGGTAGGTTAGGGATCATTGGTTAATTGCAGCACATCCAACAATGTTGTTACCTGCAATGGTTATACCCACTACTTACATCCAACATCAGGGCAATGAGGTCATGTTTATGTGAGGCAGACTTCATGTATACATACACATACTATATATGTAATTTTGTTATTATATACTTTTTCATGTGTCATCTATTTAAGCAATGGGATGTTTACTGAAGCAGTCTGTGTTACGGTGGTGCTCACTTGGGAACTGAATCAACAACCTTCTGGTTACAAGGAAATGCTTCCCACCACGCCCCCACTGATATCTGCTTGGCAAACAAAAACGTAACGCGACGCATGAGACGAGAGGAACTTAACACTTTTTTTGGTTTCTTTTCACAAACGCTGCCCTCTGTCTCCATACACAGAAATGTCACAGCTCTCACAGAAATAGAAAACTCTCACAGCTGGTGAGCCGTCATTACATTAGCAATCTAGTAAACATGCGTCGGACTCGGTGAACCATAGCTTATATGTCCAGAAATACACACTCTGACGACGCGTTAGCTGCATTGTTTGTGGGCTAGGACTAAATTTACATCTTGGCAGGGTCCTTACACTGCACCAATTCCCAAATCTCATGGCCCCCAACCCCTGACATAACACCCCCACATCACTTCACGAATCCAGCGCTATTCCTGTACCCTCCCACGCCACTACTGCACAGAAATACCAGCTGGGATAAGAACAGACACCGAGGACGTCTCTGCACTGGGCTTGAAGACAGAGGGATAGGAGGAGGGGGATGAAAAGAGGTTGAGGAACAATGGGGGGCGGTGGGGGTTCAGGCATATGGAGAGATAGAGAGAGAGATGGGTGGGTGGGGGAGTTGCTTGAGAGGGAAGAATGATGAGGGATGGAGGAGAGAAGGATGGGGGGTGGAATAAGTTAGGGAGCGTTGGGATGAAGGAGGCAGAGGGATGGAGGGAGAGATTGGAACATGAACATGGGGTTGGGGGGTGTCACAAAACGCTCTGTGGTTTGAATGAAAATTGGCTCAACCGGTAAAAGCACTTGCCCGGAGAGCAGGTTGCCCACTGAGGCCAGGGTTCGATTCCCCGGATGCACCAGCCTGGTTCTGGCAAGGAGTCCCACTCCAGGGTGGCGATTGGCTGTCCACCCCAGGGGGGGGGGGATGGAAACCAGTACGAGCTCGCTGCATGCACAGAAAGTTTCCCTACATACACTACCGGTCAAAAGTTTTAGAACAACCCTATTTTCCAGTTTTTACTGAAATTTAAGCAGTTCAAGTCCAGTGAATAACCTGAAATGGTACAAAGGTAAGCGGTAAACTGCCAGAGGTTAAACATTTTTTTTTTTTTTAAAGTTTAAGTTACCAAAAACTGAAAAGTAATGTACTGTACATTCAGAGTTATTTAAAAAAAGGCCCTTTTCAGGGAACAAGTAATGGATTAACAGTCACTCCAGCAAAAGAGCCCCAGACCATCACGCTTCCTCTTCCATGTTTGACAGTTGGTGTCACACACTGAGGAACCATCCTTTCGCCTACTCGACAGCTTACAAAAACCTTTCAAAATTTCATGATTTCAATTTTTCATTCATCGGTCCATAAGACCTTCTTCCAGTCTTCAGTAGTCCACTGGCGGTGCTTCATGGCCCAAGTAAGCCTATTTTTCTTATTTAGCTCGAAGTCTTCTCTTCACAGTTGAAACTGAGACTTACTTTGGCCAGTGTTAAGCTGTGCCTGAAACTGTTGTCCTGTGAGCCGCCTATCACGCAAGCTGTTGACTCTCAGAAACTTTTCTTCTGATTTTGTTGTGGCTTTGGGTCTGCCAGACCAGTTTCCAAGTGCCTTTTGATGATGTAGAAAACTACTCACTGGCAAAAAATGTACATTATTTTTCAGTTTTTGGTAACCTAAACTTATTATTATTTATTTTTTTACCTCTGGCAGTTTGCCGCTTACCTTTGTACCATTTCAGGTTAGTCACTGGACTTGAACTGCTTAAATTTCTGTAAAAACTGGAAAATGGAGATGTTCTAAAACTTTTGACTGGTAGTGTATATCGGATTCACAATCTGGCGGGGTCCGTCTTGAAGGAGGCGTTTGTTCGCCCCTTGTCACTGCCAGTCCCAGGGTAGCGGCTGGTCTCGTAGTTGCAGGCAGTGGGCTCATGGGGAGGGTAATTGAATCAATAGAGGGCAAAATTGGCCACCAAATTGGGAGAAAAACTGGAAAAAAATCAGATACAAAAATGGGGGGAAAAATAAACAAAAATGGCTGCACTGTACTGTAAGTTGTGTCGGTGTCTTCTGAAGTGATAGCATGCTACCCTGCTCTGTCAGCAAGCCCAGACAGCCACGTTTGAGTACCAGCCTTCCCAGTAAGGGACTGGTGCAGTGCATGCTGGGCTATGCTACATCACTCTTAGGTTCCTATGTGCATTGCTTTACAACCTGCAGAGCCCAGTGACCTGGAACCTGAATCTGAGTGGGAGCGAGGGAGGAAGAGTCACACACATCTGTCATGGCTCTATTCTCCATCTTGCACTCTTTCTCTCTCTCTCTGCTTCTGTCCTGAAGTGTCTGGCTGTTGCTGCTGGCAACCTGCGCATTGCCACCTGACAATGGGGAGGAAGTTATTCAAGTTAGAGGGTCTATAAATAGGAGCACCGGGACTCGAACAAGATTGTGTGTGTGTGTGTGTCTGTGTGTGTCTGTGTGTATTTGTGTGTGTCTGCGTACGCGCGCGCATGTGTCCATGTGCGTTTATGTGTGGGTGTCTGCATGCGCGTGCGTGTCCACATATGCTTGTGTGTGTGTCTGTGCATGCGCGCGCACGCGTGTGTGGGTGTATGCGTGTGAGAGTGTGTACATGTGTATGTGTGTGTGTGTGTGTATGTATGTGAGTGTGTGTGTATGTGCGTCCATGTGCACGTGTATGTCCATTTATGTATACGAGTGTGAGTGTGTGTATGTGCCCACGTGTGTTTGTGTACATGTGTGTGTGTGTGTGTGTGTGTGTGTGTGTGAGTATGTGTCCACGTGTGTGTATGTATGTGAGCATGTGTGTGTGTGTGTGTCCACGTGTGTGTGTGTCCACGTGTGTGTGAGTTTTTAAGTATGTGTACCTAAGAGAAAGAGAGAGGGAGGAGGACTAGTTTGGGACTGAGAGTGCGAGGGAGGGAGGCGGACAGGGAGGGAAGGAGGGATAGAGCGTAACGGAGGAGGGGGTGGCAGCGTGCTGACGCCGTGCGTGGCGTCAGTGTGATAAGAATAGAGACGGTGCGTGTGGCGCTGGCAAGGCACCGTTTTTAACATCCGCTGTTACTCCTGCTGCTTAACAGGGCGCTCTCCGCTTGCGGGGTGTGTGTGTGTGTGTGTGTGTGTGTGTGTGTGTGTGTGTGTCTGTGTGAGAATGTGTGTGTGTGTGTGTGCGTGTGTCTGTGTGAGAATGTGTGTGTGTGTGTGTGTGTGTGTGTCTGTGTGAGTGTGTGTGTGTGTGTGTGTGTGTGTGTCTGTGTGAGAATGTGTGTGTGTGTGTGTGTGTGTGTGTGTGTGTCTGTGTGAATGTGTGTGTGTGTGTGTGTGTGCGTGTGTCTGTGTGAGAATGTGTGTGTGTGTGTGTGTGTGTGCGTGTGTCTGTGTGAGAATGTGTGTGTGTGTGTGTGTGTGTGTGTGTGTGTGTGTGTGTGTGTGTGTGTGTGTGTCTGTGTGAGAATGTGTGTGTGTGTGTGTGTGTGTGTGTGTGTGTGTGTCTGTGTGAGAATGTGTGTGTGTGTGTGTGTGTGTGTGTGTGTGTGTCTGTGTGAGAATGTGGGTGTGCGTGTGAGAATGTGTTTATGTGTGTGTGTGTTTGTGTACACATGTAAATGTATGTGTGTGTGTGTGCATGTGAGAATGTCTGTGTGTGTTTGTGTACACATGCAAATGTGTGTGTTTGTGCATGTGTGTATGTGTGCGAGAATGTGTCTGTGTGTTTGTGTACACATATAAATGTATGTGTGTTTGTGTACGTGTGCGTGCCTGTGTCTATGCATGTACATGTGTGAATCTGCAAGTGTACATGCATAATTTGTGTATATTTTGTCAAACGAACATGCACAAAATATACCTAACAAACTACTCCTTTTCAAGCAGCATGTACAATGGAAGCAGGCCTTGATATAGCAGTTTATTGGTAGTTAGCAATCATGCACTTTGTTATACAACTCTGACAATATAAAAGCTCAATATATGATATATGTTGAAAGCATACATGTGACTAAACACTGATATTTTAGGTTATGTTACATCATTTCGCTCATGCACTCATACTGCTTACTAATAGGAGGCATCTGCTCACATGACAGCTGGCTAACCAGCATTGACAGAAGGCACTGTTTAATCACATCTCAGTAAAGTAGCAATCCTCATGTTCAACACATCTGGTTATCAGCTTTAACAGACTATTGGAGTGAGAGTATACCAGGACTGACTATAGTTATTATGCCAACTATAGTCATAGTTATTATGGTTATTAGGCCATAGGTTGACCATGGCTGACCGTACTTAAGTTGACCATAGTCGAGTTATGCAGATCGTAACTTGACCAATGGTCAATATTTGTGGTATTGATGGTGACCGCGGGTGGTTGAAGGCTCGGTGAGAATGACCCTGCTGTGACCCTTCTCTTCTGAATTCACACCACCAGAAACTTGAGCAGCCACTGTAATGGGTGGATAGACAGACAGTCAGGCAGACAGAAAGCCATGTGGACAAGCAGACAGACAGTTGGACAGCCACAACAGTCACATCAGCCTTGGATGATTAACTTCACATTAAATTAGGGCAAAAAAAGACTTCACTGAAAAACCCAATAAATATTGGAAGTGAAATATTTTTATTTCACAGCTGTGGGATAAGGCCCTCGTCCCTCAAGGGAGGGAGAACAAAAGAAAGGAGAGTGGTAGAGAGAAGAGAGAGAGAGAGAGAGAGAGAGAGGAAAGAGGACTCACCGCATGGATGCCACGTTCCTTCACCTCAGCACTGCTCTCTGACTCATACAGAGCTGAGGAGAGAGAACATGACCGCCTTTCAGTCTTTCACCACACACACATACAATACTTTACCACACACAACACTAACACACATGCAATACTTTACCACACACAGCACTGTAACACACATACAATACTTTACCTCACACAACACTAACATGCTACAATACTTTACCACATGAACACTAACACACTACAATACTTTACCACACGAACGTTAACATGCTACAATACTTTACCACACACAACACACTACAATACTTTAACACACACAACACTGTAACACACTACAATACTTTACCGCACACCACAGTAGGCCATCAGTGATTAAGGCTGATGTTAAGTGGTGTACAGGGATGTTGTGGGGCTGACAGAGGGGTATGAAGCAACATTTTGGGCTGATTTGGAAAGGTCTCTCACTGTCACCCCAGAGCACGGTTCCCTGGGTTATGCATAAATTCCCCAAATCTGGTCTCACAACCGAGGTGATGGGACGGGGCAGATGGCAGCAGCACAAGCTTACCGAAGAGCACACGCAGTCTGGCCACGCAGCAGACGAAGCCGTGAAAGGGTAGGTGGAGCTCGCCTGAGCCCACTCTCTCCCACAGCACTTGGACCACCTCACTGTCACATTTAAAACCTGAAGAGGAGACCAAAAGGAGAGACGGAGAGAGAGAGGGGGGAGGAGGGAGGGAGAGAGAAAAATAAATAGAGGTAGAGGTATGAGATGGAAAGAGGGAGAGGAGGAGAGGGAGCAGGAGCGAGGGAGAGTGATGAAAAAGAGAGGGAGCAGGAGAAACAGCGGGAAAGGAAGAGAGATGGAGAGAAAGATCGTTTGTGTGGTCACTGTGAGACAGAGATGCACTTCTTCCTACACTATAAAAATACTCTACCCTAAACTCTTCTCAACGTGTGCCCCTCCAGTACACTCTCCTGCAAGCCAGTGCATGTTCTCCACAGTACACTCACACCCAGCTGTGTATAATGACACAGCCCAGCCTCAAACAACTGATTTCTAAGCTTCAGGTGTCTTTATGTGTTAGCCTGTATTTTAATGGGTTTATTGACTAAAAGTGCAGAGTGTACAATTCAAGTTTCATATACTCATATATGCTCATATACTCCGTTTTTATTCATACTCTTGATAAAGATGAACAAAAGAGATCATATAAAATAAACTACATCAGTAATGAGGTATATTTTATGCAAGAAAACCCCCAGAAAATTCCAAACCTAAATTACTAATACAATTGTCCAGAAAAACACATTTTGTTTTATGAATTTTTTTTCTTCCAGAAAACATGTGGATCACAATTATTCATACCCCTAACTATTCTTTTAAATTGAATCCAACAAAAACAAATCTTCATAAACATACAACTTATTTGAAGTTCATTGGAAGGTTATGGAACTATACAATGACCTACAATGGTTTCCTGTTTCCCTAGGGTATAAAAAGGAGGGAACACACATTTGAAATACTGTGGTCAGCCATCATCATGGTGAAAGGCAAAGAACATATCATCCCTGAAAGCATCAGACAAAAGGCTATTGACTTCTACAGATCAGGAGATGGCTACAAAAACCCAAAAAGTTAAAAGATACCACTTTCCACTGTTGTGTCAATTATTAGGAAGTGTAAGGGCACTGGATCAGTTGCTAACCTGCCAGGTAGAGGACGCAAGTCTATCTTGTCGCCATGTGTAGTGAGATGGATGATTTGAGAGGCAAAAATACATCCAAGGGGCACAGTTCAAGATCTCCAAAACAACCTGGCATCTTGGGGTTACAAGGTATCTAAAGATGCCATTCAACGACGCCTACATGACAATGGCCTTATGGCAGAGTTGCAAGAAGAAAGTCTCTTTTGAAGTACAGGTGTAACGGTATACCATGATATTATAATATGAAATCGTACTATCATAAATTTAACGTAATACTGTGATAGTAAATCACGTGGCAAAAGCTATTTTCATGCGGGGAAAAAATATTTAAACCGTTACCCTACTAAAATGTCTAAATAACCCATATTAAATAATATAATACTGGTGTCTGCTAATGTCATTTAATCCCACCCCCATTTCGCTGTTATTGCGCTTTGCTTTGTTTACAACGTGATTGCACATGTGCAGGCAGCTGCCTTGCATTTCCCAGCCCTGGCAGGTAGCTGTTATTAGCTAGCTAGCTACATGGCATAAATGGACTCACTTTGGATTCAGAAAAAAAGATGCTGTTGTTGTTGAGAACGAATCTCCCATCTGTAGAGAATGTGGGAAACGTGTAATAGCCAAAGGAGGGAACATGTCAAACCTTGCATTCCGCCTGCGTGAGCATCATCCTTCACATCATGCCACAATGGAAAAAGTGAGTGGCTAAAAATAGTACTAGATCTGATAAGATGATAAAGCGAAATGTTGCTTAATTCGCAAAGTGAATGATTTAAGTGACAAAGAAACTAAGAAATGGTTGACAGAGCACGAGATCAATGTCCTGACGTGGTCATCTCAGTCTCCAGATCTGAATCAGATCTGAAACATTTGTGGTTTGAACTCAAAAAAGCAGTCCACAGACGTCAACCCAAGAATCTGAAGGAACTACAACAATTCTGCATGGAGGAATGGTTGAGGATCCCCCCAAGAAGTTCCATTCCATCCTCGTACGACACTACAGAAGGTGACTACTTGCTGTTATATTGGCTAAGGGAGGAACCACAAAGTACTGATAACTTGAATTTTCTGGGTGTGAATATTTGTGATGCATACTATTTTATTTTATTTTTACAATCTCTTATATACTTTTTGTTCATCTTTATCAAGGGTGTGAATAAAAACAGAGCCTACTGTACATGCTGTGTGTGTGTGTGTGTGTGTGTTTCTGTGTATATACCAGCAGCTTCCAGTGCCAGGCTCAGCTCAAAGGGGCTCATTGTTCCATTGGAGTCTTCATCAAACTTGAGGAAGATGGACTGAGAGAAAGAGATGGATAGATAGAGACACAGAGAGAGGGGGAGAGTGATGGAGAGAGGATTAGTGTCAGTCTGGTGCACGACTGAGAATGCCAATCTGAGAGAGAGCGTGCACCACCACGTGTGTATTAGCGTTACCCTTAAAAATCCATGCTTCAGCTGAACTGTCTGATGCCACCCACTCGCCCCCTTGCACAGAACACCAGTACATCGCAGGGTCACAACCCTGCTAAATTTGTGCCTTAAGAAATGCCAAGCAGAGAAGCTGAAGGTACCATGAAGAAACAAAATGAATTAATAAATGACGGATTACTGTTATACAACTCAGCTGGCAATCAAACAGTAAACCTGGCTGTGTCATCTGGTACACACCAACCACTAAGCCAATGAGCTGGCGTAGGCTCTTCTGAAGCTCTGAGCTTAAAGCACAAGGGTTACTGCAGGGGATTCCTGTCCAAACCCCCCCCTCTACTACTGCCCCCCCTGCCCACTACTGTGGAAAGAAACATGGGGGTGGAAAATGGTGCAGCGCGATGTGAAAATCGGTCCTTGCGGTACAGCCGTACCTGCAGACTGCGCAGCGTGGACAGCAGCTTCTCCGTCTGCGTGAGCGTCAGTCTGCTCCTGCCTTCAGTCTGACAGCTGGGGGTCAGGGAACAAATAACACCAGAGAGGGAGAGAGAGGTGGGGGTGGGTGAGGAGAGGAGAGGGGAGGGACGATCGTAATGGACTGAAGAGAAAGTAAAAGCTGAAAATGAGACTGTAGTAATGAAAGGATACACCTTCTCCTAAGATGAGCTGTCTGCAGGTGTCCAAGGGAAGCTGGTAATCCTTATCAAGAACTGTGCGAGAGAGACACATTATTTCATGATTTCATTTTTTTTTACCATTTACCGTTTAGTATTTATTATTATTATTGCCTGTCATACGTATTTCTTATTTCTCCCCATTGTTAAGCATTTGGCTCCATTACATAGGCGCTTTAACAATACGATTTTCTCATGCCATTAAGGCCCAGGAGAGAGAGCGATAGAGAGGATAAAAACAACCATTTTCAGTTCATTGCATTCATACGTCAACGTGGGCACCTTAAAATGGAATTACATTTTGTATAGCCACCATCCATCAGTCATACCACAGCTCATTTACACAGATAGAATATTTTGTGATATTAAAACAGTTGATTTAACTCAGACACAGTAACCTACAACTGGTTGTTTTCAGAAAAAAACTAAAACGTAGAGGCTTTCCCCAGCAAAGCCTACAATATAATTTCTGTTCATGATGCAGAGAAAGTGTGGCAGATTACAGAGATGCTACTGGAAAAATCACCACTTGAGCCGCAACCATGAAACGCCCCAAAAAATGTTAAGAAGACACACAAGGTGTCCGCAGGTTTCCAGAGGTAGGCATTACTTTGGTGAAACAGAGCGAAAAATCCATCATGAAAAAGGAAAAAGCTATTCAATTCATTTTTTGTGGATTACTATGGGGTAAAAAAAAATTATTCAATGTTTTAATAATTGTATTGTATGCTGTGATGCATGTCAGGCGATGGAAATAAGTGGATTCTTCTGTATAAACATGGTTTTGAAAACCCACCAGAAAAAAATGGCATGATAGTAATATTTCCAGTTGAGACACAGCCCACAAAAATGTTTGGGGGTCTGGCTCGCACAGATATGTCTCTTTAAGCCTATAACTAATAATTGAGCTCTCCTCTCACTGTTAACTGTGATTCCGGAGGAAAGGAACGGCGCTTTGCCTCCACCTTGTGGCCAATATTGGTATTGAACCCAGAATTATCGCAGTATTTTGTGCATACCATGGTGGCCTCAGATTGACCCCAGAAAGGTGAATAATTATAGGATACTTCTGCCTTGTATCATTTTTGTTTTCTGTGATGTGAGTCTCTCTTTGTCTCTCACCTGAGTTCACCAGCTTCATAAACTCCACTGCATCAAGTCTGTTGTCCTGTAATCCAAGAGAATGAAATCAACTCTTTATCCAAATAAGATCAAGAGAAATGATATAACCCAAGAACACATTCTGCTTTGAGTTTGAGCCTCCGTACCGCCCCGGCTTCTTGGTCAAACAGCTTCTGCACTGTGTTGTGATCCTTCTGTATGACTGGCTTTGACTGCACCACCTGCAACACACACGTACACACACACACACAGGCACACGCATGCACACAGCGTTACGATAAACACATCCAACTGACCTAGAACGATAGAAAGCATGCCCTAATAACTATGGTAGGGTCACCTTAAGGAAAATAAATACATTTTTACAATACTCTTTTTGGAAGAACTTCTATGCAATTTTAGTGGGGTGTTCTTATGCTATACTAGCCAGCACTAATGAACCAGTATTTCCACTGGGAGCCCTTGGCAACAGCATGCTGAGCATACGATTGGTCCATTCACCATGAGGAGGTCTGAAGAGCAGGTAAAGTCCTGATCCCTGAAACAGAGACAGCACAAAATATCACCGTCCCTGCTCAAAATCAAATCAAATTCAAATCAAATCAAATCAAATCAGTTTAGTTCAATGGCTTTCAATGTCTAACTCTGCCATATTGTCTAATGACATAACAATAACTTCATTATATGAGACATTATCATTTTTAATTAAACATTATAATAATATGAAACATAATATACAGACAAAGTGGAAAAAGAATAATAATAAATAGATAAATAAATAAAATATATTAAATTATGTTATTAATATATAATAATAAATAATAAATCTCTCCCCCCTCGTACCCCAGCATGTTTCCAGTCTTGGCGAATATGCGCAGGTAGAAGTCTCCTGGTTGATTGGGTCGGTAGCTGGAGGCCACAATGACATAGTGCCCCGGGTCCAGGTGCACCTTCCTCCGGACACCACGCAGGGCCTGGTACTTCCCTGAGCGAGCCACCGGCCGATTGGTGGAGAAGAAACTCTGACTCAGGGGGGTGGGGTCATCCTGGAGCTGCACACAGGAGAGAGAAGGAGAGAGAGAGAGGCATTCCAGTTGAGCTGTGTGGGTTGGGTCAAATCATTATTATTTCATTATTACTTTCACCCCTTTAGACGCCCCTGACATTCTCTCAGATTACTCACAATTTTCTCTCCACCAATATTCAGGACAAAACGTCTTCATCTTTCACACAATTTGTACATTTTGTTTAGTAACATGTTTCCTTGTAAATTCTTTGTAAATTAAGATAGAAACTGGTGCATTAGCTGGGGGTGCCATCCAGCCGTTTTTATTTGAGAGGGACGGACAGATGGAGTGTGTGACGGAGGAAGGAGGAGGGAAAGAGTAGGATGGTGACAGAGGAAGGGGAAGACGGACATGAGGTGGAGAGGAGGGAGGTCGGTAAGTGAGAAAATGGAGGGAGGAATTAAGGAGGCGGGAGAGAGAGAGGTGAGAAGAGGTGGGAAGTGGGGAGTGAGGCTGTAAGTGACTATCACTGGAGTAATAACTACAATATCGATGATAATCTGAACATTATTGATAAGGATGAGAACAGACCCAAGAACACACACACACAGACATTCATGTGCAACCTGGAGACTTAACCCCCGACAATCTGCTTGTTGTTCCTACTTTAAAATGGGGAATCATTCCATCTCAGCAATTAGCTACTCGATAAAATCACCATGCACATATATTGTGGTGACCTCACCAAAACAGGAAGCCATTGGTTATGTAAACCACAATCTCTCTTCACACTTTGTCTCAGCCAAGATTTTGCCTCAAGTCTGTTTCTGCTGAGCTGATGTGGAGGCTGGAGTCTCGATACAGAAGCAGGATGCAATCCTGTCCAAAGTCTGCTAGCTCAATAACCCCTTTAAAACGCTTTGAGAATCTAGGGGGAAAACACCTAAATGTACTGAAGTAAACTTAATATAATAATATATGCCATTTAGCAGACGCTTTTATACAAAGTGACTTACAGTAGTGAATGCATACATTTTTCAGTACATGTGGTCCCAGTGAGAATTGAACCCACAACCTAAGCATTGCCATGCTCTACCTACTGAGCCACACAGAACAACTTCTCTGGTGTATGAATTAATTAATTAATTAATGGATGAATGAATGAATTTGATGTAGTACATAGAGTAAAATACATTATTTACTTACCTGTTAGGAATTCTCAGTGTCCTTTCACGGAGCACATTACAGAAACGGTGCACAAGAAGATAACAAATAAATAAAAGTGCAATGGAATATGGAAATCACTTGCGATCTTCCGCAAGAGACTCAAAACCCACCTTTTCAGACTCCACTACCACTGAATTCTGTACATCTAGCTAATTGTCATCACCACTGCCTACTTCCTCAACACTATGCATCCCTGCTTACTCAATAAATAAATAAAGTCCTTTCCAGTGTTACAGGTATGGTACGCAGCTGCCTGCAATGATGTCTATCACTGTATTACTGCACTGATCTCTTGCACAAACTATGATTGTTCCTACCATGTATTTATGCACATATTGTAAGTCGCTCTGGATAAGAGCGTCTGCTAAATGCTTAAAATGTAAATGTAAATGGGAAATGTAATATTGCTAAAGAGCGCTGTCCATTCTTTTTCCATGATTTAATTTTTGTGACCTGCTGTCTATTAAAAGTCTACATTATACAATTTATAAAATACATGATAATCAACCAGAATGACCCCTTGCAATTTAATCCAGAGAAAAACACTGAACATGAATGCTGTAAACTGTTTATAGTAGACTAATTGAGTTCCTAATAAACTTCAAACTGCAGTGCTGAGTGCTTGTTGAACAGACTGTGATGTTGCATCATTTTAGAGTCTGAGGTTATGGATGTGAGGGGGGCAAGGTCCTTACCTCAGGAGGGACCTGAAACAGGAGAGAGACAGAGTTAGGCATGTTCACCACTGACGCACACACACACACACACACACACACACACACACACACACATAGGCACACACACACCCCCACAACACACACACATAACAGAATATCACACAATAACCTCTCTCCCTCTTTCTCTTCCCCTGCATTCAGACCATGGCGCTGCATGTTTCTGTCTGAGCATAATCCCACCAGTCTGCACTTAGGCCTCCTTGCTGAAAACAATAGAGTAGAGCTTCCATTCTGCCACATCCAAAGGCCGGACTGAGTTTTGTAGGAAGTGCTCAGAAACTGCATTTTATTTCCTGTGAGCCATAGACAGGTGACCAACTGTCTATGTCTGCCTCCCTCTCTCATTTTCTCCGCCCACCTCCCTCTCTCACTCTCTCCGTCCACCTCCCTGTCTCACTCTCTCCATCCACCTCCCTCTCTCACTCTCTCCATCCACCTCCCTCTCTCTCTCACTCCCTCTTTTTATTGCATGTAGTGCTCTACAAGCTTTCTCTTGTGATGCATTCAGTGCCAGACTAAAGCTCCCTGATGCGCTGATTGTCAGACCAGGGTAGGTACAAATAAAGTGTGTTCAGGCACAGTACTGCCTAGACTGAAGCGGTATCTATTTTCCTGGCATCTGGCCTTTATTTGTAAGATCATTATTCTAGTCTTCTTTAGATTTACTGCCAGGGTCCAGGTCTGACAGTACTGCTCTAACAGAGCCAGGCTCTGCCGTAGCGCTCATTCTGTGGGGAACAGCAGAACCAGGTCAGCTGCATAAAGAAGAAATGTGACTTCGGTGTGTAGTGAGAGACCAGGGGCTGCAGACTGGTCCAACTGCGCTGCTAAATCATTAATGTAGATGTTGGTCAGTGTTGGACTCAGACTGCAGCCCTGTCTCACACCACCACCCTATTTGAAGCGCTCTGTCCCTCTGTTACCAATTCTCACTGCACGGCTGTTTTCTGTGTACATGCGTTTAATTATATCATATACTTTACACCCTACACCACTTTGAAGAAATTTGTAATATGGTAATTCCTGCCCAATAGAATCAAATTGTTTTTGTTTTTTTAAATCAATAAAGCAGGCAAAACTTTTACCATTTTTTTGTTTGGTGGACATGTTTATTAATTAGGGTGTGCAGGGTATAAATATGACCGGCCGTGTGATGATTTGGAATCGGACCTTTACTCAAGACACTGTGCTCGTTAAGGGAGGTCAGCGTTGTGCTGTTCACAATACTACAGAATGCCTTCCCCAGATTACTGTTTACACACATGCCTCTGTAATTATTGGGATCCCATTTATCTCCACTCTTATCGATTGGGAATATAAACCCTTGGTTCCAGGTGTCAGAAAAATAGCCGGAACTCAGTACTAAGCTGAATATTTTAAGCGCAGCCTTTTGGAGCTCAGGAGTGCTTAAAGAGGCTTTAACCACTCCTTCTTTCACCTCCCTCTCTCATTCTCTCTGTCCACCTCCTACTCTCACTCTGTCCATCTGCCTTCCTCTCTCATTCTCTCCGTCCACCTCCCTCTCTCCTTCTCCCTCTCTCTCCCACTCTCAGTCCTTTGGTGTCACTCCCTCGCTCTCTCTCTCACCCTGTAGACGTGGAAGGCGATGTAGAGGAAGTGGATCTTGTCCCTCATCCTCCTGTGTTTCTGCAGGACCTCCATCAGCACGGTGCACTGCCTCCTCCTCTCCTCCCGCTTCGGATTCAGCGGCACCTCCGCCGCCCCGCCCCCGCCCCCGCCCCTGTCCCCGCACCCGCCCCCGGCCCCGCTCCCTCTTCCTCCTCTATGTCATCATCGTCGCCGATCTCGTCGTCATCATCCTCTTCATCATCATCCTCCTCCTCATCCCTCTCCGAGAGGATGAGACGGAACTGCGGATTCTTCCAGAACGAACCTGAGAGAGAGAGAGTGAGAGTGAGTTATGTATGGATATGTATACATATGTATATGTATATGTATGAATGTATGTGTATGTGTATGTGTAGTGGATATGCTGTATGTGTATACATGCGTATATATATATCAACATACAATTTATCATTGTTGTTTAAATACTATTGTTATTTTGTGTTTGTGAACTTCTTTACTATACTTTGGCAACACAATTGTATTTGTCATGCCAATATTACATTACATTACATTACATTACAGGCATTTGGCAGACGCTCTTATCCAGAGCGACGTACAACAAAGTGTTAACCGTAGTCAAGAACAGTTTAGCTGAAAGCCACCCTAGTGGGAAGTACAATTCCTGGGTGCTAGGAGCAACCACATAGTGGTTGACAAATGAATTGAACTGAATTGAGAGAGAGAGAGAGAGAGATGTGTGTGAGTGAATGAGCATGTGTGTGTGTGTGAGTGGATTGCTGAGTAAGCGTGCGCATGCTCACGGCGGTATCTGCGGCTCCCTCCTGCCGAGCAGCCTGGGACCCAGGAGCCATGGTGCGAGCTGATGGTCCAGGCAGAGGCAGAGACACCGTGCCCCTCCCCAAGAGAGTCCGGACTCACATTGCACATCTCCACTGTGTCAAACAGAGTGCTGAACTCCTCCACATTTATCCTAGAGAGAAAAAGATATTAGTGTGAGGCAGGTCTGCATTTTCAGACCCACACTTTTCAATATTTAAATCAATGTATTAGTTGCGTTATTGGAACAATTTGAGACTTTTTTCCTGTTCTACATGGATGACTTTGCACTGCTGTCAGCCGCAGAACAAGGCCTACTACAGAATCAGACTCTACTGGAACAGTACTGTCAGTCTTGGGCCCTGGCAAGAAAACAAAATCTTGAAGGATCTTCCACAAAAAGCCCAAATATCAGGAAAGCAAATTGTTCTTTACAACTGGAAACTGCACCATATAAAATGGCTGCAGAGCTTTGAATGCCATCAAAACCAGGTAATATAAAATAAATATATTCCAATATAAACACTGCACAGTACAAGGCTCTACAAATTCACAAGCTTAAGACGTATGCTCATTCAGCTGGTGCTGGTGTTCACAACACCGATCCACCCACGCAAAAAACTGCTTCAAGTCCGCATGGCTAAGCAACTGCCTATTATTGTCCACCAGACTACAAGACAAATCAAGATGTCTTCTCTGGTTCATTGAAGCGTTGCACCTCAGTCCCAACATTAACTTAACAACCATTATGGCGGGTTAAATGGGAACTACACTCTCGTAGAGTATACATCCCCACTGCCAGCGATAGAAAGACGAGACCGATCCTGACCAAGTAGCGGCTCAGTGAACGCCATTTAGCCATTGGGAAAGACTGACAGAAGAAAACCTGGCTGACTAATGAGGATGTGGTCACTGTGAAACAAGGCACACTTCCTCCTCCTCTGCAGTAAACATTCTGAACATAGGAACACCAACTGCTGTGAAAACAATGTCATCCTTTGCATACAATATCATATCTATATGTGTAAATATGCATGTGCTGTACATGTTTACATATAGATGTGAATCTATGTGTACAGTACGTTTGCAAATTTTTCTTGTGTTATTATAATTGGTAGCATTGGCTGTTTTACTATTAGATTTTATGTTCTATTTTCTGCTTTCCGCTTTGACTGTAAGTGCACACACTTCCTGCCTGTCCAACTACACTTATAAAGTAAATGGAAATGTGGGGAGGGAGATGACAGAG